>JAOVYX010022626.1:0-14391 GCA_035668315.1 Drosera spatulata
GATTCTTGAGAACGCAAGAGAGCTTTGAGCTTGGAAACAAGCTTTGTATTAAGAACACTTGGAAGCTTACAATGTATTCTTTGTGTTTGCAAGAATGAGATGAGATGAGATGCCTTGGCCAAAGGCCTCACCCCTATTCATACTACTCTATGGAGAGTTCTAGATTTGGCATCTACACTCTTCCTCCCAAGATATTTACAGCGAATTCTCTAGAGAACTCTTCCTAATCTAGGCAATTCTAGAGAATTGCGGAGAACCCTAGAGAACTCTAGAAAGGTATGGAGAAGTCATGAAACTTGTGGAGGATTCTAGAGAATTCTTCAAGACCAACCTCCCCACTTAGCTAGTCCGTGACATGACGGACAATGTCTTGATCTTATGATCATGTTAGTTAGACTCCACTGCATCAGCAAGTTGTCGCCAAGAAAAGAAAGCTCCATTTTCCAGCCATAAAAGAGCAAGTCGGTAGTCCAAGGCTTTTCAACCAAACGAACATGAAGAATCTACAATTTTCGACGCTTGATTATCTTGGTGGGTTCTCCATCAAGATGAAGATCCATTGTTAAACTAACTAATCTACCAAGAAAAGAGAATTGTGAGTTTTAGGATGTTTATATAACGACAGCAAGTTCGTTCTTCCCCACAGTATACAAGCATTGCGGAAGGCCCCTAAGATCACAGCTAAGCCTCTGTCCTAGTGATGAAAGTTGCTGGAAATTAGTATGATCAGTCGAGATATGCAAATGTTAAAGCTTCGAGTTCCCATACCACCTTGATAAAGCCACTTGTTGCTCTTCAGGGTTGCACCAAATCTTTTGCGTCCATCCTCTCGAACACGCATAAACATACACCAGATGTTATGATCTAGCTTCTAACTGTTCTTTTTAAATTAGTGATAATCAGCAACCTAACCGTTACTGATACGAACGAGACTGTTTATTACAACACAAACAATAATAAGTGCGCAAAATAAATGAGATAAAGATTTTTACGTGAAAACCCTTGCGGGAGAAAACCACGGGCGGTCACCGACGACGAGAACATCCACTAGTCAAATGAGGAGTTACAACAGAGCTTCATTGAACACAAAAGAGCATAACGATAAGGGATATATAAGTGACTCACTCCTAAAACAAATCCCTTAAGCTCTAACAGTGTGTTTAACAAATTGAAACAATGGGTATATGTGCTCTATTGTCCCTATGCTTTGATGCACTGATGCTCCCTCTCCACCTCTTACTGCCTCTGCCCCCTTATATACCAAATGCAACACACGACACACACAAGACACACGGAGGAAAACGTGCCAAATCACACGGAATGTACCACGCTGGAAAGGACGCGGAATGATTTGAGAGATATTTTTCAACAAATCTCCACCTTGACTCAAATCATCATCTAGTATCGTCGTTGAGCAACCTCCACCTAGGTTTCAAACGAGCCTATCTGCCCTCCGCTCCTAAGAGTTTCAGACAATGACGAAACTTTGAAATAAGGACAGGTTTCGTCAACATATCTGATGGATTATCTGTAGTCGCAATCTTTACCACCTTGACATCCTTAACGTCCCGTACAAAGTAATAACGGATGTCAATGTGCTTAGTCCTCTAGTGATGCATCTGGTCACGAATCAAGTGAATGGCTGATAAACTGTTACAGTGAACCGCTGTATTGTCTTGCTTTAAATCTAAGTCAGAAGCCAAATTTCCCAGTCAAATTGCTTCCTTCACAGCTGACGCAACATCCATGAACTCTGCCTCTGTAATGCTCAAGGCTACCGTATCCTGCAAAGTTGTCTTTCAAGAAACTGGCCAACCACAGAAAGTGAATGCATATCCTGTAAGTGACCTCTAACGATCCAGATCTCTAGCATAGCCTGAATCTGAGAACCCTTCAACATTGTTACTACCTTCACCTCGCCTTGCATCGTAGACGAGGCTCAATCCCGATGAACCCTTAAGATATCTAAGGATCCACTTCACTGCCTGCCAGTGACCTCTACCAACTTTGCCCATAACGACTGACAATTGACACTACTTATAACAAATCAGGTCGAGTGTATACCATGGCGTACATTAGGGAACCAACTGCACTCACATACGGTATTGAGACTCCTCACCTCGTCCTCAGTCTTCGTGAGAGCTCTAGAGATAGTTTGAAGTGTGCGGTTAAGGGATTAGAAACTGGTTTGGCATCTTTCATGTCAAATCGGTCTAGAACCTTCTCAATGTACTTCTTCTGGCTCAAGGTTAAGATCTCATACTTCCTATCCCGCTCAATCTCTATGCCCAAGATCTTCTTTGCTGGGCCGAGATCCTTCATATCAAACTCACTACTGAGTTACGTCTTCAACATGTCAATAGTCCCCTTGCCTCTATCAGCGATCAATATATCATCTACATAGAGCAAAAGATATACCTGACTCCCATCAGGTTATTGCTGATGATACATACACTGATGGTATGGGCTTCGTGTGAAACCAATGCTTGCCATAAAGGTCTCAAACCTGTGATACCATTGTCGGGGCGACTGCTTCAATACGTACTATGATTTCCTCAGAAGACAGACTCGATCTTCTATTCCTGACAATGAAAAACCCTCTGACTGACGCATATAGATCTCCTCTTCTAGCTCACCGTGCAAGAATGCCGTCTTCACATCCATTTCCTCAAGTTCAAGATCGAACTTAGCAACCAAAGGTAGAAGAACTCGAATAGAAGTATGTCTGACTACGGGAGAAAAAACTTCAGTATAGCCAATACCTTCCTTCTGAGTGAAACCCTTAGCCATCAATCTGGCCTTGAATCTCACATCGTCACCATCGTCTACTTCCTTCATTTTGAACACCCATTTGCATCCTACGATACGCTTTCCCTTCGACAAGTGAACTAGAGTCCAAGTGTTGTTCTTGTGAAGAGACTCTAGTTCCTCTTCTATAGCAGCAGTCCATTGGGCATATTCTGAACTAGTGACGGACTCCCTGAATGACAAAGGCTCATTCTCAACTGTCTCGCTAACAATGTGTTCATATGCCACCAAATTTGAATAGTCGTAACGAACTGGGGGTCTAATCTCTCGTCGTTCCCTGTCACGGCTAAGTTGGTACAGCTGTAGAGTGAGTCCCATCTGTACTAGATCTGGTACTAGTGGTTCCACTCCTGGATCTTCTTCTTCTTGAACTGCCTGCAAAACATCAGTGGGAATTGTGGAATCTGAGGATTCCTCATCTTGATGCTCCACCTCAAATGTCGATCTCTCAACCGCTCATGTCTGCTTCACCTGTTGCTGAGTACTCCCCTATTGTTCAGCTTTCTTAGCTAACATTGACTCCTCGTCAAAAGTGACATCTCTGCTGATAACGATCCCAGGTGAGGATGGATCAGTAGAGTACAATCTATGTCTCTTCACACCTGGTTGATATCCAAGAAAGATGGCCTTCTTGGCCCTAGGCTGCAACTTTCCTTCGCTGACATGATAATATACAAGACTACCGAAAACACGAAGATTGGAATAATCGGCGGGCTTACCAGACCAAGCCTCATAATGTGTCTTCATGGATAATGCTGAGGAGGGTGACCTGTTTACCGGATAACAGGCCGTCATAACCGCTTCAGCCCAAAACCACTCATTCATCCTGGCCTCAATTAACATGCACCGAGCTCGCTCCATGAGTGTTCGGTTCATGCGCTCTGCTACCCCATTATGCCGAGGTGTATAAGTGACAATGCGATGCCTCACAATGCCTTTGTCCTTGCAGAACTCCAGAAATTGCTTGTTCATAATTTTTATCCCGTTGTCGGTTCGAAACCTCTTGATCTGCCTGTCGGTTTGGGCCTCAATCAACTTCAACATTCCTTGAATGTCTTGAATACCTCAGATTTCTCTTTCAAGAAATATATCCAGACATAACGGGAATAATCATCGATGAAGGTCAAAAAATTCTTTTTACCTCCCGTCGAAACATGTGGAGATGGCCCCCACAAATCTAAGTGTATGTAGACGAGTGTCCTCTTCGTTCTGTGCATCGCACCTCCAAACGACACTCTCTTCTACTTGTCGAGAACACAGCCCTCGCAGAACCCGAGCTTCTATATCTTCAATCCTCCAAGCAAACCTGCTAAACTCAGAACATCCATCCTCCGATTGGTCATATGCCCAAGCCACATATGCCACAGTTTCATCTCAGAACTAGCCTCACCATCACGGACTGACAATGAATTTGCAACAGCCGTAAGTCCATCCTGCGTCGCACCGATCAAATAGTATAATCCAGCACGAAATCGAGCCTTCATAGTTACCAAGCGGTTCTCCTTAACCCCATGTCCCCATCCTGCGAATGATAGGAACATCTTTCACGATCAAGGGAACCCAAAGAGATAAGATTCCGCCTCACAGCTGGAACATATTGAACATCTTTCAATATTCGCACAACACCATCCGTATACGAACATCTCCCACACCAAGAATCTTACAGACAGCATTGTTGCCCATAAGAACTACGCCGCCATTGAACTCAGCAAATGTGCCGAACCACTCCCGATGCGGACAATTGTGAAAGGTGCAACCGGAATCCATCACCCACTCTGAAGTGGATGCCACAAAAGACTCCATGACGGATGTAAGAACGGTCGAGGCTGTATGGGTTTCGACAATACCAACGACTGGGTCTTCTTCCTTCTTATCTTATCTTCGTCTTTCATTTCTGCCGATAATTTATCAACCCTTTTTCAGAACCTCTTCGATTCCTTTTTGGGTTAATAACGCAACGATTTTGACTCTCCAAAGTCCAAAATTATTTGTGCCATCGAATTTTTCCACATCAAATTTCATAGGCGTCATTGCATTGAAAAAGTTTCCCGAAATACTGTTCACACCGGAATACTGTATAAACAGTGCCTATGTCCGTACATTGTTCACTGTACTGTTCAAAGATTGTTCGAGTACTATTCATAGCTCTGCTGAACACTGTTCATCAGTGAGAAAAAATTACTTTTGTGGAAAAATGTAAAAAACTGACCCGCAAAAAATATAATTTAAATTTTCAAGCTTAACAACGTTCGTTCCTAAGCCTACGTGGGCGAACCCGGTGTAGGAAATAAGGATTGAAACGTTCCAAACTCTGATACCAGTTTGTTACGAACGGGACTGTTTATTACAACACAAACAATAACAAGTGCGCAAAATAAATGAGACAAAGATTTTTACGTGGAAACCCTTGCGGGAGAAAATCACGGACTGTCACCGACGACGAGAAGATCCACTAGTCAAATGAGGAGTTACAAGAGAGCTTCACTAAACACAAAAGAGCATAACAATAAAGGATATAGAAGTGACTCACTCCTAAAATAAATCCCTTAAGCTCTAACTGTGTGTCTAACAAATTGAAACAATGAGTATATGTGCTCTATTGTTCCTATGCTCTGATGCACTGATGCTCCCTCTCCACCTCTTACTGTCTCTGCCTCCTTCTTATATACCAAAAGCAATACACGGCACGCACAAGACACACGGAGGAAAACGCGCCAAATCACACGGAATGTACCACGCGGGAAAGGACGTTGAATGATTTGAGGCATACTTTTCAATAGTTATGAATTTGGACCCGAAAAACTGATGCGACGAATACCACAATCAAGCATATGATCAACCACGAACAAGAAGTGTAACGACAACACATGAGATTTAACAAGGGGAAATCCGAGCACCGAAAGAAAAAGCCCCTCAAAAAAAAAAAAAAAACACTAATCAACCGACGGATTATAACATTTTTGTTTCTCTCAACTCACTCAATCTCATCTTATTTTTTGCTCGGACCCCAGAGAAAAGTCATTTTCAATCTTATTCGTTACAAATAAACCTAATATATGTGTGTATTTATAGACCCATAAATAAAGAGAAAGAAATAAATCTCAAAAGATATACCGTATGGACCGTGCTCAGGAACATTTGGGAAGCCAAGATGCACGGTTATAAGCCAGCCCCGCACGGGCCGTGTCAGCTCCTTCGTCCAGTCTCCTCTTTTCCTACGAATCACAACGAGTTCTTTGACGACAACTCCAACAATCTCCATCTTGTAATAAAAAGCTCCAGAACCGATTTGAACTTTCGAAACACATAAGTCACCATGATTGAATAGTCGACTCGTACCTTACCTGGGTACAACCTTGCAACCCATTTCCTGTGGTAGGGGCGTTCCACCGCAAACTCTTCATTGGGATCCTGATACCTCGAAGGTGATGCTCACCATCTTCGTTTCCTCCTTCAGCACCCATCTGTACCGACTAGTCTTTCTTGAAGATCTATCATCAATTCACTCTGTCATCCGCGGATCTTTGGTGCTTGCACCACCAGTGCATCCTGAGCCCTTCGTTGTCTACATCACCTGTGCTCTACATCTCTTGCAATCTAGACTCCGCGACCTAACCTCTACCAAATCTGATAGCCTCCTGAAGACTAACTAGATCTTCACCATCTGTACGAGAACAACCTGAGACCGCGCCAACTGAACCATCCCTCGGCTTCGTGACGCTCCTACGTAGGCTTCTGTCTCTGCTCTTGCTCGACTCTCCTTAAAGCTATGTCTCTATAACCATATTCCCAATCAACCTAAACCGTTTATCCATCTTCTGAACCTTCATCACGACCATGGTTTACATACTTTCATTACTCTACCCTTTACAGACATCCTGCAACACTTGAAATCTAACTAGCCAACTAATATCAGATTTTTCCTTACGTTAAAAACAAATCTGATATCTTCCAAAGTACACATAATCCCATTAAACATCTTGATCCTGACTATACCAATTCCAAGAATCTTGCATGTCAAACTATTACCTAACCGTATGGAACCTCCACTATTGGGATAAACTTTTGAAAAAGATCTCTATTCTTGTAAATATGCAAAGGGCATCCAGAATCAACAACCCAATCAGAATCGATATATTTTCCTGCCGTAGAATCTTCTGGGAGTCTGATGATCCTAAGGCCATGTAAAGCTCTCCATCATTGTCCTGCTCACCTTTTGCTAAATTCGCAAAATGAGACTTTCTTCCTGTATTCTTGTTCTCTGGACACTCTATCACATAGTTCCCCATCTTATGCCACTTATAGCATTTCATTTGAGTTACATTCTCCTCTTGGACTTGGACCTTACTACGAGGCCTTCTCCTTCGTTGATAGGAATTGGGTTCAATTTGCTCGCATCAAGCACCGCAAGGTCACATCTTCAACCTTCAAATTGTCTCTTCCGACAAATAAGGTAGTCTTGAGCGCAGAATAAGAACTCGGAAGCGACTTCAATAAGTTAAACGCTTGAAATTTATCGTGTACCTTCACTTCTAAACTCGTCAATTGAGTCACCAACCTATTAAACTTTGACAAGTGATCGTTCCAATCCGCACCTTCCTTCATCTTGAGATCGTACAAATCAATCTTCAACGATAGACGATTTGACAATGATTTCGACATTTAAATCTTCTACAGTTTCTCCCACAACACCTTGGGAGAAGTCTCTATCAAAACCTGGTATTTCACATTTGCCACGAGACTCAAGAGAATGTTAGCCATTGCTTTCTCCTGCGTTTCCTCCCAATCTTCGTTCTTCATATCAATGGGCTTCTTGCCTTTAAGTGCTTTCGAAAGTCCTTGCTGGACTAGGATATCCTTTATCATGCTCTGTCAGATAGTGAAATTCATCTTTCCATCGAACAGCTCGATCTCGAACTTCATAGTATTCACCATCTTCTCGTCGCGGAACTTGCTAACTCCAAAAAGTTTCAATCTTTATCCAAAGATTCGACCTTTTGACCCAAAGATCCAATCTTTCACCTTAAAAATGCAAACTTTCTTCTGCGTGTCGCAACCTGGATCTCTGATATCATTTGTTGCGAATTTAGACCCGTGAAACTGATACGTCGAATATTACAATCAAGCACACGATCAACCAGGAACAAAAACTGTAACGACAACACACAAGATTTAACGTGGAAAAACCCGAGTACCGGGAGAAAAAATCTCACAAAGAAACAAACCACTAATCAACCGACGGATTACACTTGTTTGTCTCTCTCAACTCACTCAATCTCACCTTATGTTTCGTTCAAATCTTAAAAAGAAATCATTCTCAATCTTATTCGTTATAAATAAACCTAATATATAGGTGTATTTATAGACCCGTAAATAAAGAGATAAAAATAAATCTCGGAAGATATTCCACACGGACCGTGCTCATCACGCACGGCCATGCCAAGCCTTGCTCAGGAACATATGGGAAGCCAAGACGCACGATCGTACCTGCTCCTTCGTCCAATCTCCTCTTTCTTTTTTCCCTCGCGTATCAGGCCAACGAATCATCACGGGTTCTTTGAGGACAACTTCAACACTAACCAAACATTGTGTACAGGATGTTTGTGCCAAGCTTTAAAAGGTCTGGATCAACTGCCAAATTTGCATCCCAACATATCTGTTCACGTTAATGTTCTTTGGAGCTGATGCATTTGCTCCTCGTTGTCACGTGCAGAATAACCGAGGGTTGATCCAAATTTGCATCCCAACATATCTGTTCACGTTAATGTTCTTTGGTGCTGATGCATTTGCTCCTCGTTGTCACGTGCAGAATAACCGAGGGCAGCGAGTCTCGACGCTTGATTTCTAACTGCACATTGTTTGAATGGGGAAGAGCCATCTCCAGTTGCAAGCTCAAACAAAATATCGTAGAAAGTAGTAGTTAGATGCTTGTAATTCAATTTGTCCTCTGATGAAGATACTGTTTCCAACTTAGAAATGCGCGCCATGTTGCAGTATGAGAATTCAAACCCATACTTCGTAGTTGCACTGACGTTCAAGGACCAAACATATTGACGTTTATTATTTTGTTGTCTCCGTGGTCCAATCAACATAAGCCTGAAGGTTGGATAGAGTACGTATCATGTATGGTCCTCAAACGAATACCGAAACAGCTACGATTAGATGTCACAAAATTGAGTCCTGCAACCTCCAAAATTGAAAACAAAAACAAAGTGAGGCTATCATGTCAAAGAAGCATCAAGAATGGAGGACACAAGTCACAGGCTTGTAACAATCCACAAAACAGTCTAGGTCGTGACAGGACGAGTCCTCGACGCACAAGACAACAAGTGAAACAGTACAACGAAGAACCTGTAATCATTAAACAACAAAAACGCAGTTTCTACATCCATCCTCCCATCAAAAACCAAACAAAACATGCTACATCATCGCCTCTGTCATCAATTACCGTTGGTACATTATCCTGGGAGTATGTCGTCACATGAAGCCGACGTGAGAAACAACAGATATGTCAAGGTCAGATCAAGATCAACCTCATCACTGTGTCCTAACACGGCCAAAGCTAATCGATGGAAATCAGAGGCCCACTGGGACCCCTTGCCCACCACGCCCCTCGAAATTGACCCGCGATGGCCGCTGAGCCGCTAGCTAGTAGGGGATGGGAAAGCAAACCTACACGAAGAAATAATCTCTAAGCGTCACATAACAGTACCGCTTCCTTTACCATCATAATATCGATACACCATGGATAGTATCGCCAAACATATGATATGACACCTTCGCCTTTACATTTTAGACACAATCCCGGCTTCCCCTTTTACTGAATATATCAAGAAACGAAAACGGAATCAGCAAGTGATTTATGGAGGAATAAAATAAGCACTTGCAACAGAAAAAAGAATACTACCATATGGTCTCTTTTAGCATAACGTAAGAACCCGAAATACATGATTCAAGATCTTTGATCAAGATCATATGATTCTGTCTTCTTACGTTGTGCAGGATAGTTCAGGAATCGAAAGCACAAATGTACCGGTCTAACCGATAACAATCCACCTCCAACCATACACCTATGCATCTGTTGACATGGAGATGTCACTAACAGTAGCCACAACCTTTTCCCCATTTTAGTTGAAAGAAACGTCTACACTACTTTCTTTCCGTTTTAGTTGAAAGAAACTCCTACATGTCAAATGTGATAGCATTTATCATACAAGAATTCATTAATCCAGTGCTTCGTGGCCACCACCTATAGATTTCACTATAGTTTGGGTTATGAAGAATCCCTAGGACGCTCTCTTTTCAACAATCTGATGAACACTATCAGTCTATCATTAAGGTTAAAAGATATTCCACGAGCCTGGGTACTACGGCAGTGATAAATACCTTCGTCCACCAACCTTAGAGATGGAGCTTCAAAAAGAAAATAGCATAAAGGCTGCAATTGAACACCCCAAATTTCGCAGCTAAGCCTCCACTAGGCGATCTATAAGGGACTCAAATCTGACTCTCCCAAATATAGAGCAAGTTTGGTAAGCAGTAAGTCAAGCGTGTGACGACGACGCCTGACCCATGAACCACGACCTTCAAGTGAGTCACACCCGAGGCAAGGTGCACCTATATATGAGAATAGGAGACATGTACGAGCAATGCCTAATAGTTACTCTTATGTTTCTTCCAACCCCACGAGACACCTACACCCTTCTATTCTCAAGAAAGCACAACTCATGTGTAGGCTGGCCATACCATATAGATGAGTAGTATCAACCATGGAAAGCCGAAATTACAGCTTCAGAAGAAATAGATAAGAGTATCATGACAGCCTACCAGATAAATACAAGGTTTCTTCTCCAGCTTCGGAAAAGATAAAAGCTCTTCCATCCCCTCGTCTCCCAAGCCTTTCCTCCTCAGTCTTCCCTGCACAGAAACATCAGTTCAGTTAGCATGGCGAATGCTACAGAATCACAACTCGGAATCACAGGTAATTTTCTTCCAAAAGCTTTCTTTCATAAGGTGTGAATCTACGAGCATATGCAAGAACCTCATCAACGTTACAAAGAGAACATCATATTGCTACTGTCATGATCTATCACTTTATCATGGTGTCATCTCTGATGAAATACAACGCGAGAAGTTAAGATGCGAGCAAAACTTAAAGTCTATTGCAGTCCACCCAGTTGTTCAAGGAAATTTTGCAGTATGATGCATCCCCCTATCCACTTCTGCTCAGAGCATAGTTAATCTAATAGCAACACAACAAAACTGTAATATATGAACCATGTACGAAGAAGTATGGGGTAAAATTGTGAATGCTAGAGTACATGTTAGTATGACTGGGAAGCAACAGAAGTGTACATGAAACACACCACAAAAATAACTTCAGATTTCTGCAATTAATCAGGCAAAAATTTAAATAATACTGTTCTTACTTGCATAAACTTGGAGGAGATATTTCTTAACAAGAATTTACTGCCTTTGATTCTACAGCCTAACTCTGACTACTAACTTAGTATTGAAGGCTCTTTTTTAAGTGTGGTCTTTAAGAGGATTGTAGGCAACCTTTCCTAGCAAACTGGGATGTTGTTCACGTCGAGATATCCTTGATAAAGTTGTCTATTCAATAGATAAACTCCTAAACCTCATCCTTTGAAAATGGCAATATTGTAACAGTCGGTTATTACTAACAGCAACCCACTTATATGACACCATATAGAATACCTATGAATGGAAAGGTATTATTTAGTTCGTATCTGTTATTCAGGCCAGGAAAGCAAAGAAGACCTATGCACAGCAACTGAACTTGCTATTCACCCTATAATACCTGGCAAACTGAGAGACTTGAGGTGGTGGATCCGAATCTCATTGACACATTTCTCGTCCTCGCAGGCCAGTCATCTGGCACACTACTGGGAAGACTATACTTCGCCAAAGGTGGAAAAAGCGTATGGCTGGCGACAGTGCTCAGCCTCATCGGCTTCCCAGTGCTTATCCCTTTATATTGTTTCTTACCGAGTGTCAAGGACCAAGCGAATGACAACTATCAAGCAAACAGGCCATCAGTGGTAAAACATGCACTTATATATACCTTGCCCTCGGGCTACTCATTGCAGGAGAGTGTGTTTTATACTCGATAGGCCTCCAAAACTTGCCAGTTTCAACTTACTCGCTCGTATGTGCATCCCAGTTGGCCTTCAATGCCATCTTCGCGTACTTCCTCAACGCACAGAAGTTTGCCATCTTCGCGTACTTCCTCAACGCACAGAAGTTCACTCCCTACATACTGAACTCCTTGGTTCTACTCACCATCTCATCCACTCTTCTCGTCTTTCAACACAACTCTTCTGGTTCTAAGGACGAGCCTAAGCAGAACTATGCCATTGGCTTCCTTTGCACTGTCGGTGCATCAGCAGGGTTCAGCTTGGTACTCTCATTAACGCAGTTTGTTTTTGAAAGGGTCCTGAGAACTCAGAGTTTTGTAGCAGTTCTAGATGTTATCATATATCAGTCATCCGTTGCAAGCTGTGCCACAATAGTTGGACTTTTCGGGAGTGGAGAGTGGAGAACTCTGTGGATGGAGATGGAAGGGTTTAAAACGGGGAAGGTATCCTACATCATGACACTCATCTGGATCGCTGTCAGTTGGGCGATTTTCTCCATTGGTCACTTGGTTTGATTGTTCATATCTCCTCTCTCTTTTCTAATGTCATCAGCACTTTTGGGTTGCCTCTAATCCCAGTTCTAGCAGTGATCTTCTTCCATGAGAAGATGGACGGCATAATAAGGGTCGCAATGGTTTCGGCAATTTGGGGCTTTGTTTCATACACCTACCAACAGTATCTAGATGAGTATGAGCAAAAGAATAGGAACCACCACAAGAGTGATGCTACTAAAGCTTCAGCCGTCGAAGCCTAGAGACAGTGCCAAAAACACCAGAGCAGGAAGGTCCAAAACGTAATAATTCAGTCGCACAATGGCATTTATCTTGTTTTAGGCCAGATGTAATGCTAAGAGAAAAGCAGCTTCGACCATTGTTCTTGATAGTTTATATCATGCAGAATAAGACATGAACTGACTATTCTATTGCAAATTGTCGATTAAACGGAGTAAATATGGCATATTTGGCGAGAGGCTGAGGAGTCTAAAGGAAGGTAGAATCTAGAATAATGAACTACTCTACCCTCCCTGTGAGTCTGCAGAATTTTTCAATATTTGTTTATATTCATTGAAAGAATGCAGAGTCTATAGAACAACAGTTGCAACTCCATTCCATTTCGCCTCGCGGAGAAAACTAAGGGAAAGAAAAAGGACGATAAAGCCTACTAACAAGTACGATCGTTTTGCCGTCGAAAAAAAGAAAAAGAAAAAATAGGAGGTTTCTTTGCATAGAAAGACATTTTTTTTATCATTGGTCAAGCGTCTTGGTCACAGTATTGACTTTCAGTCACAATGAAAACCGTTAAATCTACAGGCTTGGGCTACATAGAACCCCAAGGCAACTACAGAAGAGAGGGAAAAAAACAAAAAACCTAGCTAGTCACAGGAAACCTCCTACTTTATCGCTGGAGAACACCAAGTTTATCACTGAGATGATCTTTTGCCTGTAGACAGTTGGAGCACATCAAACGGAAGAAAAGATCTCAATCAGATAACCATTTCGTGGCAGGCTTTCTTTTTAAGTGCAGTTAGCTTGAACTTGATGGTTCACATATCTTGCTTGCCTTCTAATGTTTGACTATTCCAATTTCTAGGTCTAGCCATAATCATATTTATGACGAGGAGAAAACAAATTAACAATATAAAATGTGTGGGCAAGTGGAAACTTGACCATGAAGAAGGAAAAGGAAAGTCAAAAGACCGGACACAGGGTATCTCAACTTGACCATGAAGAAGGAAAAACAAGCTGGATACTAGCACAAATTTGAAGTGACCATTATCCAGGAACTCGAGCTACAGATAAAAACAATTAGACATCTGATCTAGCAAACATGGGATTCAGTCTCAGGCAAAACAAAATATAACTTGTGCTTCTTCTTTAGACCCTCATATCTCGGAAAGCATCAAGTTACACACTTGTCTAGCAATTTACTAAATATAAACCAAATTTGCTAGGAGTTCTCAATCCTTTCCATCCCAGATCAGGCTTGTTCTCTGGTTAGACGCTGACTTCCAATATCGTGATTTATAAAGGAAAGGACTAAGGAGAACCTTTCATCATTGTTCCTACACATCCACATTGAAATTTCACAATAGTTAAGCTTCATAACTATGCTTCTTTCTTATTTTAACTCTTAAGGATCCAAAAGCTAACTGCTCTCAATTAAAAGTATCGTCTGCAAAATCATAATCTATAAGACATCAAGAAGATATTATAGGTTAGGCACCAATATGGTGTAAACGTAGGAAAATTTGTCCCACCACGTGAACTGGTTACATCAGACAACCAACATAGATAGCTCGAGGATACTTCTGCTTTAGTTGCGGCCATTGCACATAAAGTTGGTCAGCGATTCGTAGTTTGTACAACAGTGAGCCACTCAGAGAGAGCCTCCTTACTCTAGCTATACTCTCGACATAGAAGATTGA
>JAOVYX010022628.1:0-14390 GCA_035668315.1 Drosera spatulata
AGGTTGAAGGCGCAACTCAATAGTGAGTTCGATATGAAGGATCTCGGCCCAGCAAAGAAGATTTTGGGCATGGAGATGGAACGGGATAAGAAGCGTGGAGTCTTGATCTTGAGCCAGAAGAAGTACATTGAGAAGGTTCTGGATCGTTTTGGCATGAAAGTTGCCAAACCCGTTTCTACTCCTTTAGCAGCTCACTTCAAGCTATCTTTGGAGCTCTCACCGAAAACTGAGGACGAGGTGAAGAGTATGGCCTCAGTATCATATGCGAGTGCAGTTGGATCCCTGATGTACGCCATGGTATGCACTCGTCCCGATTTGTCACAAGCAGTGTCAGTTGTCAGTCGTTATATGGGCAGACCTGAAAGAGGTCATTGGCATGCTGTGAAGTGGATCCTTAGGTATCTTAAGGGTTCATCGGGATTGAGCCTTGTCTACGATACAAGGCGAGGTGGAGGCAGCAACAATGTTGAGTGGTTCTCAGATTCAGATTATGCTGGAGATCTGGATCATCGGAGGTCACTTACAGGGTACGTTTTTACTTTCTGTGGTGGGCCAGTTCTTGAAAGGCAACTTTGCAGGATACGGTGGCTTTGAGCACTATAGAGGCAGAGTTCATGGCTTTGGCATCGGCCGTGAAGGAAGCGATTTGGTTGAGGAATTTGGCCTCAGATTTAGGTCTGAAGCAAGACATCACTGTGGTTCACTGTGACAGTTCATCAGTCATTCACTTGACCCGTGACCAGATGCATCATGAGAGGACTAAGCATATTGACATCCGTTACTACTTTGTACGGGACGTGAAGGATGTCAAGGTGATCAAGATTGCGACTGCAGAGAATCCAGCGGATATGATGACGAAACCTGTTCCTGTGTCAAAGTTTCGTCATTGCCTAAAACTCTTAGGAGTGGAGGGCGGCTAGGCTTTCCGATAGCCTAGATGGAGGTTGCTCGACGACTAAAGACATGATGTGAGTCAAGGTGGAGATTTGTTGATCGTGACTCACCTCACGCGTGAGATCTTGGATGATTCTTCACGTTTGGTGATTGCAAAAATTCCATGCTTGAGGCGTGCTTTGGGGATCCGACGTGGCTTGTGATTTGGATTGAGGCGTGGAGGCGTATCCGAGGGAGACGTGGAGAAAGGGAGACTTGAGGCATGGAGAAGGATTCGGATGGGATTTGGTTTTGTCCTTTTTTGAGTCTTGACTTGTTCTTCTTTGCTATAAAAGGGGGATTAGAGCAAGAGCAAATATACAGAGAAGAAAGGAAAAGCTGCAGAGATATCGGCAGTAGGAGCACAAAAAGCTTTTGGGTGTTTTGATTATAGAACACGTTAAACACACAGTGTGGGTGTTTCTTTGGTTGATCACGAATAATCGTGATTCATTTTGCTCCGTTTGTATTTCCTCATTTGGTTAGTGGATTCTTCGTCGTCGGCGACCGTCTGTGGTTTTTCCCGAAAGGGTTTTCACGTAAAATCTTTATCTCATTTTATTTTCCGCACTTTATTATTGTTTGTGTCGCATTAAACGGTCTCGTGCGTAACACTCCTTCGTCCTTTGCGGTCGCTCTTGCCTAAAAACACTAGCATTGTTCCTCGATGCTTCCACCCTGTGCATATCGTTATAAATCCTCTGCTTCATCCCCTCCATGTCACGCATCACGTTGTTAAACTTTTGCTTTAGCTCCTTCGCCTCGCGCATCTCTTTCTTAAGCTTCTGCTTCAACACCTCTTCCCCCACGCATCTCATTCAAAACCCTCTTTCTCAACCTCTCTACGTCTTCCAATCCCCTAGTCACGACACTCACTTTGCGAACAATTTCGTTCCCGACGTCCCTTACTCTTCCCTTCGCTTCCTCAGCCTCGCGCAAGTGTTTACTAAGTTCCCTTTTCTTCTCATCCTTCGTCTCAATTAAAAAAGACTCAAATAATCTCATCGTATGATCTACATTGCTCATTTTCACATTGAGTTCCAGCATCAAATCTCGCACGTCTCAAACCAAATGAGTCTCAAGAATCTGCCTATTGGCTTTGGCCTGCGACTCTGACTCAGATAACGATTTCGTTTTCATAAACATGTAGGCTATCACACTCGTGTTGGCGAGTGATATCCATAACGGTATATTGGCGCCATTGAATCGTAAGTTAAGATGATTATCGCTTGATGATGTGGAAGAAAACCATCAACGACAGGGGAGGAAATGAGGCGGAGGCGATGGTGACAACAATGAAGGTGGTGGAGGGCAGAGGGTTGTGATGCATGACATGGAACGCAGCCCTCTTTTGGAGGAGCTGACGAAACATTGATGGCTTTTTTTTTTTTTTTTTGGGACTCTTTGCAATTGTTTTTAGATTTGGAGGAGCAGATGATCACAAGTTTATATCTATTTGATTTCTGGATTGGTGTAAATTGGATAATTATGGATATATATATGTCCTCGCAATCTTTTTCTTGGTAGGCAAGTCAATTTGTTTATACTATAAGATATAAGGCGTTCATAAATAAGTTGAGTACTGATTCATTGATAGAACCAATTTAATTAAGATAAGTATCCGATGTTTGGAAACAATCGATCTCACTAAAATGTATACGACTGGGAATGATACCTTAAAATCATTATAAATATATAATATAAATATAGGAAATTTTTTTTGTTAGTCTTTCACATGTCATTATGGATTAATAGTTATACACATATCTACATTCTATTAGTTTAAACATATCAATTTTTTATTGATTTATACATGATTATTAATAGGATCATAATTATTAAGCATATAAAAGGTTTGAGCCAAATTATTAACAAGCATCATCAACTTGTTTTATCATCAAAACAATCATATTGTGACAAATCTATATGTTAAAGAAATAAAATCAAACCAAAAATAAAAATAAGATTTTATGATAACAAATAAACTCAACAACTTTCTATCCAAAATATAAGGATTATCATGTGTATAGGTCTACTCATCATATAAAGAGAAAACATTCCACTTCAACGGGCAATCCAGATTGTTATTTACTTCTCCTCCAACTGCTGTATCTCAAGTGATTTCAATTCAGCTTTCCTCTTCAAATCTTCTTCGCCATTGAGCATCACATTCCTTGAAAAATATAATTTGTCGTGGTTAAACTTGTGATACAACGAGGGTACAATGTTCACGGAAAAATTGATGTTATTTGTTATTAAATTTACTAAAATATAAAACTCAGAATACCAGTAAGGCCTATTAGCTCAGTTGGTTAGAGCGTGGTGCTAATAACGCCAAGGTCGCAGGTTCGAAACCTGCATGGGCCATAAAATTTTTTTTTTTTCTTTTTTTGTTGGTTAAAATTTAAATTTATGTCACAAAATATTTCTTTCACACCTATCAAAATTACTTTCATGGCTTTCTATAGAGTTATTATCTATAGCTCCATCAATAATGCACTCGATCGAGTGATTGAGCATTTCATCTTCTACATTAGGATCACGTCATTGCTACATTTAGGTCAGTTATGGAAGCATAATATGCATGAGCCAAATTTCACATTAACGACCAAAATGAACTCTAGAGCAATTACATAGACAGCCCAACTCCATATTGTTTCCGCAAGGACATGACATGATGAAACCAACAGACGATCCTGATAAGCTTCCGGAGATCAGCATATGTACCCGTTTGAACTGAGAGTGAATAGAATTTATACAGAGTGCAGACGATAAGGAAAGCTTGGTGTAATACCAGATCATAGGATCGACTACTCTGATTCACTTCTGTTAGCTGCCAAAGAGACAAAGACTCAAACGAAATACTCAGCAGCCATACTAAAAGAAGCTTAAACACATATAAAACCGGCAAGTTCATTAAGCTATGAAGCTTAAACACAAGCCGCATCAAAAGCTTACAAACCCAAATCTGCCGAAGTTCAACAATCTGTGAGCCCCAAGTGCTGACCATCTAGATCAGAAGAAATGGGCAGACAAATGAAGATACTAGTAATAAGGACTACTAATCCGCAAGACTTTATCAGAGTATACAAATCTGAAACATATACCAACTCAAATGAAATAGGGGAGTTCTACTTCGTGGCCAAATGAGCCACATCTGAAACACTTCGTCTACTTGGTGCTGCCATTGGCAACCTTGGAACCGGAGCCGTTGAGTTCATCCCAGGCCTCGATCCAGGTGACCATGGCATCGGCCAGCTTGTCGAAGTAAGGGTCGACCTTGGCCAGCTTGTCCTTCACCTGTTTGGCGAGCTCGACATAGCACTGTTGCACAGTGGTGCAATCCTTGGGGAGAACAGCTGATTGGAAGAAGGGGATGATCTCCTCTTGCCAGAAGATGCCCTTGTATTCTTTCTTCAAGTTCACGAACGGGTTGCTCGCCTTGCTGTGGAAGATGTATGGCAGCCCAGTCTTCACACCCCATCCCATGTGATCACAGATTACCTGAATCACAAAAAAACATGATCAGCAAATAATACTCGCATCACAACCAGGTTCCAAAGGATAGTAACAGGAAGTGAAGACACAAGTAACCCAAAACCAGGATATTAGTTGGATGTCACAACTAAAACATACAGTAAATTCAAAATCTCAAAGCCAATGCTTATTTCTCTTAAAGGCCGTTGTCATTGGTTGCAGTCAATCACAGAGAGTATTTTGGCAAATATTTTAATGAAATCTAAATTGAGTGTGACAATAGTACCTTCATACACCACCCAGCCCACATATCATCGTAGCGTCCAATGGGCTGACCATCACCCATAAGTCCGAAGTACATAGCAGGACCAATGAGTTCGCGGTTGAAGGCTAGGTTCATGCCACACATGGGAAACAGTGTGCCCTTGGGAATAGTCAGAACTGCATCTACATACCTGGAGTTCATTGCAACAAGTGAGAATCAAACTGGAAATTACATGTAAGACTATCAGAAGTCACCATGCATGGAACATAGAAGCGCCAAGCAATCACCTGGTGTTTCTCTCACGAGGCTTCACGAGCTGTGTGGGCGCATCATAGTCAGGAATATTGAGCCAAAGACCGTGAGATACAGCAGTTGGGACACCCTCACGGAGACTGAAAGGGTACCCACGGACGAAATCAGCACCATCACGGTAGGGATCATACAAGGTGTTGAAGAACAAGGGAGTGGACGGGGTGAGGAGGTTCTTGATGTGCTGCTCAAGTGCATTGATGTCCTTCCCAGACGGGTCCTTGGCAACCTTTGAATTCATAAAATGAGAGGTTGTCATTTGACTCATTCTTATAAAATGTCTTGGATATCATATTGCTTAACCTTCTCATTGCGGAAAAATAGAGGCTAATATCGACATTCGAAAAACTGATCAGAGTGAGGAATGATAGGAGCAGAATCCATTTTCCACCTATGTGAGCTTCGCAAGGATATCCGCCCGAACAATAGAACTTAATTTCAAATTCATGTTTCAAGCATTCAAAAATCAACACTCCATTAACGGAACTCCCTCACCACGTCAAATTAACCTGGCAGAATGAGTTCTCACATCAATGCAGCAACAAAAGTTCACATCACTGGATGGCATGTGCAGCCACATAACTTTGAGGACCAGCACGAAAAAAGGTAGGCAGGAACATTATGCATACACTTCAAAAAATAGATCTCAGCAAATCAATTACCATCAAACCACACCACCTGATCTATGAAACCTGAAAAGTAAAGATTCATCTGATAGATAAGTATAACTATCAATGAATTATATCTATTCTACCACCAATCTGTCGAAAACAAGGTTCACTCAAGCGGGTAAGTTGGAAACAGATAATTGCATGTTTAATAGGTGATGAGTTCTACCAATTCAACAAACCATCATCAAGAACTCATAATCCATGCCTAGTTTCTAACAACATTGTTCCTAAAATAGGCCGATTAAGGGCCGAACAATCAGTCGAAGGCTCGTGAATGATTCCGTTTAACCCAATCTAACAGGTTCCACTGGTGCCACGATTTACTCATCTGATCCGATTCAGTCAATGCTATAAACTTGCTCCATAATAATAAAAAGGTGATAAACTTGCACTCAGGACCATCATCATCGACACTATGACTATCATGTAGTAGATCCTACAACAACATCCCACCAACCTAGCCTATAGTCTACACAGATGGAGTTACCCTGAGAACTGGGATGTCATCATACCATGACCAAGCTACATACATAAAATTCATGATCAACACGAAGCAAGTTGTTGAAACAAAATGTCAAATACCACACAAAAAAATACAGATCAGATCTAAAAACTGAACCAACAACTTGATGGTCTTAATGGCAGTGTCTCGTAAACAAGGTTTTGAGTCGCGTCTTGCAGATTGAGGTTTAACAATTTGGAGACCCTAACCCACCCTTGAGATGGGATTACAAAAAAGTTAAAGGTATGACCAAAAAGGCAAAGATCTCAAGGACAAAAAGTTGAATTGACCCAAAATTCCAACAATGGCGTCAAATTGAGCATGCATGAGATCAATTACGTGGATACTATGGTTCGCATTCTCTTGTTCAATCTCTATTAGAGATTGTTGACCCAAAAAATTAAAATTCCAAATCCAACATGCAGCAATCAAGATCTCTGTACACACCCAAAACCAAAACCGAGATCCAAATCATCCCCAATCAAAACAACCCACATCACAAACCCACCAAATCCACACAAACCCATTTCAAGATCCAATCTTCCACACAAACCCATCGACCAAAATCACTCAAAAAACAAACCCATCTCACAAAATCCCCCAAAACCCAAGAATAGAAGTCTACTCACAAAGCAATCATCATCGATGGTATAAATATACTTCTTCTTGGACACCATGTACCCAAAACACCTACAAGCCGAGTCCTTGAACGAGATGCAGTTCGCCTTCGGTCCCAAGATCCTGTTTATATCATTCCTATTATACAACTCATAATCGAACCCTTCAGGGACATGAATCTTCTTGCTTGGATCTCCGTCTTGGACTATGATTAGATGGTATGGTTCAAAAAAGGGTCTCCACATTTCGAGGAAATCGAGGTTTCTGATTGTGGGGATTACTATGTCGAGCTCGTCTTTGAGGGGAAAGATTTGGGTTGCTGGGATCGAAGTCATTGTTGAGATTTGGGGATTGAAGAGAATTTGGGTGTGAGACAATGGGTAAAGGATTGAGGGGGAAATGGGGGAAGGAAATTGGGTGT
Source organism: Drosera spatulata (assembly GCA_035668315.1). NCBI lineage: Eukaryota > Viridiplantae > Streptophyta > Magnoliopsida > Caryophyllales > Droseraceae > Drosera > Drosera spatulata. The sequence goes on from JAOVYX010022628.1 coordinate 7,197, forward strand.
GTTTGGGGGTGAGGAATGGGAAGGAGAGATTCAACCCTACTATGTAGCTTTGAAATTTGGCAGTGGCTTCATTCCAATTGAGATAAAGAAATGTTATGAGATATTTATTGTTTGAAATTCTCTTAAAACGAAATTCGTGAAAACACGTCCTCCTTTCATTCCATAATATTTGAACATTATGTAATATTTTTTCATAAAGATAAATATCATATATTATAAAACATAAATATTTTATATAAATTATAATATTTTTTAAATAGCATATTTTGATGATATAAATATTTAAAATATCCTTATTTTATTTCATATCATCTTGTATATCATTATTTTTTCTTTCTCCATCTATTCATAATTTTTTCTTTCTACTCACAAGGATATAAATATAAAATATCCTAAACTCAATATTTTTATAATAATCCTATAAAGTCAACTCATCATAATTTATCTAAGACGGAAAGAGATATTAATTACTATTCTTTTCGTCTCAAATTAATACTACCTCTGTCTCAAAAAGATTACATTATTTTGATTGAACACACGTGACGATAAAAGATTTGATCGACATTGCAGGACGATCAAACATTATCTTGTGAGAAAATATCATGAAACATTAATGATAGTAAACGTTATATATTATAAACATGTACCGGTAGAAATTTTAAATCATGTCGTTTAAATGAGTAACGAAACTCCTCAAATTACGAATTGAATAGTGAATGTAGAGAGAAACGTTATAATAATTATGAAACGGAGGGAATACAACGGTTTGATTCGATATGAGATTTATGTGTGTGTTGAATTTTGTTGAATTTGATGAAAAAGAAATGTTATTTTAGTGATAGTAAGATTTAAAATAATAGTCAAGAGATAAGTTAGTGAAGTATAGTGTGTAACGATTTGAAATTTCTTTTATGTCAAAAACTATCTTAAAAGAGAAACGTTGCATAAATTCTAGGAAAGCCCAAAAAAAAAATATTGCAAATAATATGAGATAGAGAAAATATTATTTATGAATTTTGTTATGTTATCTTTTACAAATAAATGATACCGTATGATATTTATTTGGTGTAGGGTTATATTATGTAACTTAAACCTCTTTAATGTTTAATTATTAATAAAAATATTGTTTGTTAGTCATGTGGATCATACTGTATTAAATGATACGGTATGATATCTTTTTTATGGTCGTCTTGCGAATCATTGATAACACGACCAATGAGAAATTATTATAGGTCGTCCTATTATAATTATAAGATTCACTTTATGCACGTAAATTTATTTATTTTTTTTAACTCTTATTCTCAGTAAATAGTGAGAATGTATTATTGGGAATAGAGTCTCGTCCTAAAACGGATTCTTTCAAATATTTAGGTTCGATGCTACATAAGAATGAAGGAATTGATGCAGATATTGATCATAGGATTAAAACAGGTTGGCTGAAATGGAAGGGCGCTTCTGGGGTGTTATGTGATCCTAAAATATCTACTAAGTTAAAAGGAAAGTTTTATAAGACAGATATTCGATCAGCGATGTTGTATGGGTCAGAATGTTGGCCAATTAAGTGACAGCATGTACAGAAGATGAGTGTAAACGAGATGAAAATATTAAGGTGGATATGTGGATGAACAAAAATAGATACAATACGAAATGAAGTTATCAGACAGAAAGTGGGTGTGTCTCCAGTAGAAGATAAGATGAGGGAGTCACGACTAAGATGATATGGTCATGTGAAATGCAAATCAGTCACAGCTTCTGTTAGGAGATGTGAAGGTTGGGAGTTAACACATGTCAAGAGAGGACGAGGAAAACCTAAAAAGACTATGAGAGAAACCTTGAAGTATGATATGGCCTATCATAATCTTACAGAAGATGATGTGCATGACAGATTGAAATGGCGCCGTCGTATTCATGTAGTCAACCCCACTTGATGAGATAAAGGCTTGATTTGTTATTATTATTGTTTTAACTTTTATTCTCAAACACATAATTTCTCTCCGTCTTTTTTAATTTCTAATCACATAAAACTTTTTAAGAATAAAAACATTAAAAATAATTTGGGACAGATCAAAATAACAAAACGATATAATCAATAGGGGACGAATGGAGTATTTACTTTTAAGAATTTAGATAATACTCCTTTCGTTCCCTTATAATTGTAGCATTCACTTCATACACACAAACTTATATTTACCTCTTTCCTTTTTCAACTCTGATACTCAACCATAAAATCTTTCTCCCTTTATTTTTTTTACTCATATATAACTTTCCGTCTATAAAAACATCGTAAATAATTACAAACAATCCAATATGACAAAATGTTATAATAATAATGGGATAGAGACCGTATTTATTTGCAATAGTACTTTTATTGTCTTATTGAAAACTTTATGTTTCATTGAATGATTTTGTCCAGATAAATCTAATCCTGTGAATAAAAACATTATTTTCAATTTTAAAAAAAAATTATTTTTATTTTTTGTTTTCAAATTTAGTTTACTACAATGTTCAAGATTTTCAGCATTCGAGTGGGGTTTTATCTCCATCACTAACGTGCTGCCGTTTTCAAAGTCTTTCCTAGATTTAAGAAGTTATTGTGATGAGAAGAATGTTCCGATCATTTTCGATGAGAAGAATGTGAGGCGCATTCTTTCATGCACTTTCTATTGCCTCACCCAAAGCAAAACTATCCTTTTTAACTACTCATCCACTTGATTAACATCATTAACTTGATCAAGAAAAGGAAATACTACTCCATGAAGTGCATGGAGCATTCTACTCGGCCATGAACTCAATGCGTGCATGAAAGTAACTGAAAAATTAAGCAGCATAATTAATTACACATTCGTTTAAGCAACCGTTAAAGTACTCTTTGTGCTTTTTCTGTGATAGGCTAGCGGGGGGATGTTTTATTGGATATGCATATGCTGCTCTAATTATTCCTTCTTGTTTGTGTCCGTAACACTTAGAAAATGTGTGTATTTTCACATGACATGACACAACCAATATACTAACCGTTAATAATTGATAGGTTGAATGCCAGAAGAATGTCAGAGACAAGTTGGTTCAATAATAAGGTATGTTTTTCTTAGGGGTTTCACGTCCAAGAAGATCAGAAGACGATCTTTTTACATATAAAAATAAAGATAAGATTGTAAAATAAACGTAAGGCTGTATGCATCACTCTAATAGAAGAGTGTTTTTTTATCTTATATTACATAAGATTATATAAATATGATTTATAATTTAAAAACAAAAATAACTAGCCCTCCGTTCCAAAAAAAAAAAAGTGAAACAATGTTCTTAATTTATTTGTTCCAAGAAACTAAAACTTTATTATAAAAGAAAATTTTTTCAATTAAATTTAATCAACTATCCTTATTTTTCTTTTATATCATATCCATTATTACTTTTATAACTTCTCCTTTCCTTTTACACTCAAAGGACAAGAGAATTATTTATTTTCCGATCCAAAATAATTATCCAAAATGATTATAATAGATTAATTATGCGTATTCTTCTAGACGAAGTTTGACTCGTATCGATGAACGATCAAATATCATTTTTTGAAAAATTATCGTGAAATACTAATGATAATTTAAGTTATGTATTATAACCTTATGTCGGTGACATAATTTTCTAACGTCGTCAACACGTAAAACGAATTTTCTCAAAATACATATTGAATAATAAAAAAATAAAAATATTATAATTATTTTATAATAAAAAAATATATCAAATTCAATTCAATTTTTAAATAATCATATATGATCAATTTACTTGACTCAATTTGGAACCAAAGGAATAATAAATTTGAAAATTTTGAACGTACTGTCCTGATGTACGTGGTATTAAATTTGCGCCTCTCGCTTTCTGGGTTCAACTAGGCCGCTTCATCCAGATGCGCCTCTCGCTTGGCGATGAACAATCAAATGGTCTTTCTTTCGAGTATTTTTTTCGTCTCGCAAAACTAACACCATACTGGCTTGGGATTATTTCCATAAATTTTAATCGATAATATATGGTGATCAAATATTATTTATATAAAGAATTTGAAGGGATTAAAGGTTTCTTAGTTAAATAGTTAAAACAATCAATCTTAATCATTGATTAAAAAAAATTTGAATTCCCATCATTCAATTTTTACTAACTAAAAAACAAAAAAAATAATTGAAAAAATCAATTATCAAAATATATTTTCTTTAGCTAATTAGTGAAAAGAATAGTCTTTGAAAGGAATAGCAGGCCGTGGAAGCGCAACTCTTTTCTATGGAACTTGAAAATAGAGTATCCGTTATAGAGGTTACGAAGTAAAGGCTACCAAAAGTATGAAGCCATATTGAAAGACCCCTTACGGGAGTTTTTTATCCCTTTTTTATCCTTATATAAATATGTCATAAAATATTAATTATAATATAAATTATTTTTTTTGTTTTAATTTAATTGCAACATATACGTATTTTGTACTATTTTATACGTATATATACAACTTTTATTTTCATATCAAATCACGTCTGATCATCCCACAACATGTATTAGGTTAAAGTACGTGACTTATACAATCATTGATGTTTCACGATAAATTTACAAAAAATTACTTTTGATCGTCGTTGCACGCAATCCAAATTTTATAACGACACGCATGTCATGTCAAACGATTGTACTTAAATCGGACGGAGGGAATATATATTTCCACACGATGGTCCATGCAGGGCGATCAAATATTGTCAACTATAAAAATGAAGCTCTTCATTTTAAAATGCACATTAAATAATGATATTTTTAAAATGTTGTATTTTCTATATATGGAAATAAAGGGAATATACTTGTTTGAAAATGGAATAAACCAACTCACAATGTTTAAGTATCTTAGGTCAATCAATGAAAACTTTTTGTTTGTTTGACAGTGATTTCATCAAATCAGAGTTATAAAGTCGTATAATCAATTCAAAAAAACTTATACAAACACATTTAACTTCAATAATTATTCTCAAAAGGACTCCCTCAGTCCAATTACAAAAGAAAGAACACGTCTAAACCAGCAACATAGGCCAAAATGAACAACGTGGGGGCGGTTGGAATCGAAGTGGAATTTCGATGCGACGAGACAAAACCTAAAACAAAACGACGCGTATTTGTATTCGAAGTAGAATCCGTACTGTAATTAGCTGTATGGGCCGACCAGCTGGAGCCCGATGGGCCGGTAGTTTTTAGCCCGTTTTGGTCAGCGGCATCTAATCATGGGCAGCTCCTCACTGCCCGCATTCTAGCAAGTTTTTTTCGTTAACAAATTTCTGAAGCATCAAAGTAGGAAGATTTCATAATTGGACCATTGAGAATCATTTGATGGTGCAATGGAATACACTTTCGGGCTACATAACAAAATACTTTTTTTTTTCTTTCATAAAAATTATAATATTTATATTATTTAAATATCTCACACATATTGCAATATTTCTCAATTTTTTAAGTGGGAGACGTTGGCGTTGGCTAGCACGATCGGGTTCTCGTCTCCTGGTGTCGCTCGCAGGAGCAGTATCGCCACGTATTATTACTCCTTGGATTTTATGTTATAATCAATATTTTTTTTATTTGAATTCTCTCAAAATATAATCAACAAAATATAAAATATATTATATTTAATAATTTTTTTCACATAAAAATATCAAAACAAATCACCATCTGTTATACTATCGCCATTTCCTTCCTTCTCCTCTCATTATCTCTCCTAAATTCCATTATCACCCCACTATCACTAAAAAAAAGTTATTTTACAATATATTTTGTAAGCTTCTAATGTTCTTGGCCTCGGGTCGCCACCCTGGCCTCGGGTCGTGATGTCTTGTGGACTTAGTTCCAGGATTTCTAAGCTTCTAGTGTTCTTGGGCGTTAAGGCGTTATTAGGGTTAATCACGCTACAAAGGTAATATAACCCCACTCGATCCACCTCGTACTTAATATTTTATCAATATGTTATGTTGTGATGATTATAATAGGGAGGATACCATCAGGATGATGATGATATGCTCGTTTATTTGATGATGTTAAGGCGATAACGAAACGATAGTTTTGAATATATGTGCATGGGTGCATGCATTAGGGTATGAGATACTATCTTAATGTTTATCATGATCCCAAAATACCATGGATGCATTTCGCTACATATACGTATGCTTGGTGTGATGATACGATGAATTATACTTGATCACAGGGTTTATGTACTTAAAAGGTACTAAATATAACATGGAGGGATCGGGCTGTAATAACAAGCATTGATATTAAAATCGAGATCAGGGATGATTGTTTTACATGTTTGATATGTGATGTGGAGTATTGGGGTTGAAATGGGTTGGAATACGCACCAATATAACATATATATTCTCTCGGGACATAAATGAAAATGACCCATAAATGCTTAAATAAAAAGGACACGAGGATGTATAACTTGCTTTCATTATCCTAGTGATGTGACCTAACGAAAAATGAATAAAACAATATATATGTGTCCTTGAGTTGTGAAGTTCGAGCATTGCGCGTCCCTTCTTGTATTCGTTGGATCGTTGGTCGTTTTTTTTGAAAATATTACAAATGTTGATCATGATGTCCCTTCCTTGGTCTGACGTGATCATTTTTACATACTTTGGAATTTTCATGAAGAACGTCGAAGTTAGTGTCTCTTCTTAGATCCATTGGGATCCTTCATTGTTTCTTTAAATAAGTCTGGGTGGCTGCTAAAACGTTATTTTTTGAGTTATCGTCACGGACGAGGAATTAGTTAGGGAGCGATGGGCATCCCCCATTCTCTTAGCATGCATGCACACTACAAAAAAAACGTGTTTTAGCTACGGAAAAATTCCGTTGCTAAAATATATTACCGACGAATCAGCGACGGATTGTTTTCGTCGCTAAAAAGCTCGTCGCTAACGTAGATTTTAGCGACTGATCGGTTGCTAAAATCAGAAAAATCAACGACGGATTGACTTTTCCGTCGCTAAATTCAATTTTCCGGGGTGCACAATATTAACAACGGAATCCGTCGCTAAAAAGATTTAAACTTAGCTTAAACGTAGCGACAGATTCCGTGGCTAATTCTTTGTTAGAAGTATTTCATTTTAGCGATGAAAATCCGTAGCTATTTTTGATTTTTGATTAAAAAAATAAATTAAAATCACAAAAACCTGAATAAATACATCAACA
>JAOVYX010022629.1:0-14390 GCA_035668315.1 Drosera spatulata
GAGAGGCTGGAGAAGGGTGTTCGGGCAGAGGAAAGAATTTGGGGAAAGTAAGGAGAGAGAGAGAAAAGAAAAAAAAAGGTGGGGTCACATATACCCACAAAAATATATTGAGGATTTAAGGGATTTATTTTAGAGATTATTATCTCTATCCCTTATTGTGAGGTCCTTTTGTATTTCCTCGTTTGGTTAGTGGATTTTTCGTCGTCATCGACCGCCCGTGGTTTTCTCCCGCAAGGGTTTCCACGTAAAATTCTTTGTCTCTGTTATTTTTGCGTACTTATTATTGTTTGTGTTTATTATTAACGGACCCGTTCGTAACAAGGATGCCCAAATAAGAAGAAGGCTAATTCGACCTTGTCGAAGCCGCATAAAGAAATGAAAGCTGCGAAAACTCAATGTGATGTTGAGGAGGTTTGGGGCAGTAACCATAATCCAAAGCTCAATCTCACTCCGATTACTCCGGCAACGGGAATTAGGGGTGTATCACCAGGAGGTAGTTCTTGGGCTGACCTAGTTGAGCAGGAAGGGAAGAAGAAAACACCTGTAACTCGATCTTTTGCTGAGGTCGTAGCAGATGTTCCGTTTGAGAAATAGGGCGATAGACAATGGTATGAGATTGGATGGTACTATTGATCGAAGGGATGAGAAAGTGATTGCTACGTTGGATGATGTTGAGGAGGAAGTGAGGTATTGTAAGAACACCTTGATTGGGTATGTCATTGGAGAACAAATGCCTTTCTCGGCAATGGATGGCTTTGTGTCTTTGCAATGGAAGGGGATTGGCAAGCCTGAGATTTTGCTGCACAATGCTTGTTATTTAGTGTTCAGGTTTGGAGATGAACAGGATAGGATGAATATTCAGAGTTGTATGTGGTTCTTTCGATCGATCCCTTGGTCCTGAGAGAATGGAGTCTTAACTTCAAGATGGAGGATGATCTACTGACCAACGTTTCGATATGGGTTCGATTTCCTGGATTAGGACTAGATTATTGAGGGGAAACGACCCTCGGGAAGATTTCTGGGAAGGTTGGTATGCCCATTTTTATTGACCAGCTTACTGCATCAAAGAGTCGGATATCATATGCAAGAGTCCTTGTAGATGTTTATACTGACAAGGATTTGGTATAGGAGGTTGAATTTATGAGTCTATCTGGTCTGATGATCACACAGAAAGTAATCTATGAATGGAAGCCAACCTTGTGCAAAGTCTATAACCGTTGGGGGAATGAAAGTGCAAAATGTAGGACAAAGAAGCCATGCATCCAGAAATGGGTTCCCAAGATGCAGAACCTAAAGGAAGTTAGGAAGGCACAGAAGACTGAGATGGATGAAGAGGGTTTTAGCTTAGTACGTAGAAGTAAGAAGAAGGAGAGAGGTGTTTCTATTGATAGGGTTAATGCTGAAACCTCTGGGTCCAGGTATTTTGCTATAGTTGATGTGGATGAGAATACTGAGGTCGAAGATGAGATGATCAATGAACAGCTGAGTAGAACTGCATCTCCCCTTGTGGGGCTATCTTTATGATCGATTTCTGGAACATTAGACGTTTGAATAAGCTAGAAAGACAAAATGTCTTGAGGCATTTTCTTAAAATAAAGGGAATTAATTTAATGGGGGTGCTAGAGACTAGAGTAAAGGCCATTAATTTTTCCAAAGTGAAAAATGCTTGTTTTAGGAGCTGGTTGTTTTTAAATAACTATGTTAAAGCTGTGAATGGAAGAATCTCGCTTTGTTGGAACCAGAGAGGTGGGATGTGAGATTCCTTGACTGTTCAGACCAGTTTATACACTGTTAGATAGCTTCCCCATATCAGCTTGTGAGATCCACCATGATAGTTATTTATGTTTCAAATAGCAACACAAGTCATTCAAGATTATCGAGGGATTTAGTTGAGATTAGTAAGGATATTACAGGACCATGGATTATTGGTGGGGATTGGAGGAAACAGTAGGTTACCAAGGAGTCCATATTGAACCTTGTAGAATTAGCTAACAACATTTTGACTTGTGCCCTTGAAGACATCCCTTTTAGTGGATGTTATCATACTTGGACGAATAATCAGGGTGAAAGGAACTGGATGAATGTGAAATTGGACAGGATGATGGCTAATGGGAAATGGTTTGAAGATATCCCTTATTCTCATGTTCATTTCAATGCATCTCTGATCACTCTCCCATGATGTTGCGTTTGATTCAGAGGAAACCTTTGCTGCAACCCTTCAGATTTATGAATGTTTGGGCCAAACATTCTTTATTTATCTCCATTGTTGAGAAGCATTGGATAGTATACATAGAAGACAGCTTAATGTTTACTCCCTCTATTCCACTTTATTCTGTCGTTTTTGAAGTTGAATGGAAGTCCAAATTATCCGTTGTTTGAGATAATCTAGAAGAAAATTGAATTTTCTTAGTAATTTTATCCCTATTTTTTGTTTTTTACTCTTTACCTCATTCAATACAATTACAACTTTCAACAATTAAATTTTGTGGGACACAATACTCGTAAGATATGCAAAGTCCAAGGCAATTCAATTTTTTCATTTTTTGTACTCCATTATTACTGTTAATAAAGAGAAAAAGTCACGAACTATTTATATGTCATATTTCAACGACTTGTCATATGATACTTTTCAAAACTCAACGAATTGTCATATGTTACATGTTTAACGAGTCATTTTGTTCCATTCTAAAGCAGTATACTATTGGTGCATGATGGTGCTTTTATATCAATCCCCGTCTTGAGTGTGGTTGGACACATTAAGCAGAAAATCGAGAAAGGTATATACTATATATAGAACCAAAATAAGATTAATGGAAGCAACGAACACATTACCTTCATTGGTGTATGATGGAACTTCTTCATAATTCTCCCATGGAATATTCAAGTCGATTCTAGTCTCAAACAACTCTCCGTGTTCGTTTGAGAATTCTTCATCTTCTTGGTGGAATATTCAAGTCAATTCCATTCTTGAATAATTCTCCATCTTCGCTTGAGATTTCTTCATCCTCCCTTAATGGAATATTTAAGTCAATTTCATTCTGTAACTCGAGATTATTGTTTGGAACTTCTTCGAAGCTTGACATTAGATTCAAATCCAAATCTTGAATTCTCATCATGACTAAAGTTTAGGAATTGATTTGCTAACCTAATGTTTGGGATATTTATAAAATAAAAATTAGGAGGGACAACAATGAAAAGAATTTAATATAAAGTAAAAGTCAAAACTTAATTTGACAATGGAGCCAAAATATAGTTGGAGTAATGGAGTGACAAAAGATTCAAACGAAGATGGGGAGTACATTTGTTGGGAAGTATACAGGTGCTTTCAAGGACACCACAATTTTTAATATCAATAGGGTTTTAAATGAATGCAAAAATCATTTAAGGGAGTAATATGAATAATGATAAAAATGAAATTTCATTATATGATTAAATTGAATCACTTATGATTTCTTAATCTGTGTGATTTGGTCTAAACCACATATAAAATGAAACCCATCAAGCAGAATCTGATTGGTGGCGTTCTACCGGATAGGTTATGGGAGGATCCGGATGGACGGAATCAAGGTAACAGCAATCCAAGAATAATTTGCGACGATTTTTAAAATTTATTTTATTTTACGACGAAATTCGTATAAAAAATAATTAAATTATCATTAAATTAAATTCTTAATATAATTAAATAATAATTATATTTTATTGTCATGAATTCCGTCGCAAAATAAAATAAATTTAATTTAATTTTGTCGTAGAATCCGTTGTAAATATAAATATAAAGATTTTATTTTAATTACTTTTTGCGACCGATGCCAACTCGACCCCTCGAGCTCCTTCCAATCACAGAACCCCGTCGTCTCACATGGAACAAACTTCCTGATCTTTCTCCACCCGAGAAGATCCCCACCTGTTTGCAACAGGGTGCCGTCGGGGAGGAACTGGCCCGAAGAGCACCACGTGTCGGTGAGGATCTTGAGGGGACGGAGCTCGTTGGTTTCAGGGGAAAACAGTACTGAATGAACATAGCAGTCCTTGAGAGTGCCGGTTTTGTTATTGCACTGGCCGGGGAGGAGGAGCTTGCGAGTGGGGCCGTTGTTGGTGCGGCCGAGGAGTACCACGGTGCCGTAGCGTGTCACGGCCGTGTGCATGGATGCGATGCCGGCATCGGGCACCAGCAGCTCCCACGTGCCCGGGAGCTCGGCGCGTGCGTGGGGGATCACGATCATGGTGGCGAGGAATATTGAAAGAAGATGATGATGATGATGCATGGTGGGTGTGCGTGGCTCCACTTCTGAGTAGAGGCGGCGGCGGGGAGCTGTCGGTGCAGAGAGTGTTGTGAAGAGAAGTGCAGAGTGATGAGTGTTTACTACTGGGAATAGGAAGATGAGTGAGCTGGTGGAGGCTAGAGAGGTCAAGGGAGTTGAGACTTGTGTTGAGAGTTACTTCATCTTATATGTGGGATGTGATGCGCGGCAAACTCTTTTGTGATGCGCGGCAAACTCTTTGTCCGTGACTTTTCTTTGTTAGTATCTTTTAGACTAATCAATAAAAGTCTCTAATTAACTTTTGTATTTGGACAAGGGGATCAAGATATATTCATCGTTATCACGATGCTTGTTCAATTCTTCTCAATTTGTTGAATCCATCTTTCTTGGGTTGGGAACCACTCTTCGACAGAATCTAACACCCTGCATCACAAGCTGCAACTTGCTAACCCATTTTGATAACCCTGCCTCCAGAACTAGTACACAATCCAAACACTCGTCGGTAGAATCAACACCCAGCGCCCTCATAATCACGAGAAATGAAGTACTAGTATGCACAACAGCTAAACCAGAAACATCCATACTGCACAACGCCAGAGACGTCCTTGATATTGCCAAGCAATATTATTGAGCATGAAACAAGAACCTTACCTCACCAAAATGGTAAATGCACATGAAAAGTTACTTAACTAAACAACAACACCAACCCGGGTTGGTGACAGAAGCACTGCATAAATGTCACAGTTAACATTAATCATAGAGTTCAAATTTGAGGCTCAATCCACAATAATGGGATGTTGCTAAAGGATTCTCCTTTGTAATGGTGCTCGTAAGTACCATCAGCCAAGTCGTATATGCCCATGCCTTCGCGTTCAACTGCAAGTCCATATGGATGATACATATCATATGCATAGTATAGGCAATTAGGCTTGCAGCCAAAACTCAACGATGCCTCAGTACAGAGTCCTTCATTAAACCCGCTCAGGAAAATGGACTTGTTTCCCAAGTCCTTCACCTCTCGGACCTTCCCACTGGTGACATCAACCGAATCGGCAAACAAAGGATAGAAGCTGCCATCAACCTTGAAGTATTCCATGCGTCTCGCAGTGACGATCAACATATCGTCTATCACATTAGGAAAGGAGTACCACTTCCTCCGAGTAAAGCTTGCACATTAGCTGCCCATTGAACCTTCACGCAATCTTCCACTTCCTCCTGGGATCCCCTAGCACCACAAGTACCTCATATATCTCCATTCTTCATCTTCTTCTTCTTGGAGTCGATCTTGCAAACGATAATCTCGCCAGAATCCGAAATGGCCACAAACTCGCCTCTCCAATAGGTGAGATCACCGAACCCGGAAGTCACCAGGTGCCTCGTCTCCATAGGGGTCCAATCAGAATCCCCAGGTCTCCACATAGCAAGGCCTTTACTCCTCCCCGTGATTTTCATGTCTTGCAAACCACGAGGGTTTGAGCTTGGACTACGAGAAAGGGAGAATCTATAGACAAAATTCGTGAATTCCGTAGGAAAATCTAAACCGGCATACTGTAACGTTGACAACTCAATTGGGAGCAGAATACGATGATGCTGCGGAAGAAACACGCTAAAGAGAGCGGTGGGGCAGCCATCCTCGGGAGGAATACAAGCGCATATTTGTCGTGCCATGCATAGATGGACTTCATCCCAAGGGGAATAGTGATGGTGCGCAGATGTAAATTCCCATGTTTTTTATCGTGAAATATTAATAATTATGTAAATTATATATTTAAATATAATATATATTACGGGATGATCAATTTGATATGAAAATTTGACTTGTATTCATACTTATAAAATAATACTCCCTCCGTCTTAAAATGATCCTAATATTTTGACCTGACTCATATACCGATACAAAATTTGACACAATGACGATCAAACTTATTTTTATTATTATGACAACGAAAGTATATATTAGGACAGGAAATATAGATATGTGATGATAATACCACTAAGGATCCTCGGTTATCACACTCGGACAACACAAAATCCAACGGATGAGAAAAAACTACACTGACACAAACACTGTTCTTTTGTTTTCTTTTGTATATATCACACTTTTTTGTTTTTTTTTTTTTTTTTTTTTTTTTTTTTAAATAAAAAAATATTTAAAACAAACATGTTGTTGTTGAGATTGGACAACAAACAATGCGACTCTAGAATAATACATCATCGAGATGTTAAAAAAGAACTAACTATTTCCTAATCTAACTATTTTATATATTATTTTTTAATTTAATAATTTTTTAATCTAACTATTTCCTATATTATTTCCTAATCTAACTATTTTCTATATTAACTAAGCAAATTAAGAGTATGAGATAAAAAAAATTTAGGATTATCTTCACTGAAATTAATCCAAAAATCTCACTACCATAGCAACTTCATCGTTACACCGTCGCAGCAACAACTTCACCGTCACAATAATAGTATATTTAAAAAAAATTAACTAAAATTTCAAATTTAAAAAATTTCAATATAATAATTTAATATTATATTAAAATTTTAAATATTTGATATTGAATAAAAGGGAGAGGGTCGCTCCCCTTTTATACTGAGAATGGGATGGAAACAAGATGACATGAGCGATGCGGGTTTGGGGAGATTTTGCCTAGGAGTTTGAAGGCGCTCTGCGTCTTTCATAAGCCTAAAGACGCTATGCGTCTTCCTTTGAGAATCGTATAGGACGTCTTCTTTCAATAGATTTTAAAAAATAATCCATTTTAATAATTAAATTTTTTATAAAATCATTTTAATAATTTTATTTTATAAAAAAATCCACTTTAATAAAAACCCACAAAACTGCTCAATCCACCACTTCACACGTCTCTCCACTCTCTCTCAAACTCACTCCCCTCTCACTCACTCTCTTCTCCCCTCTCTCTCATTTCAAACGAACTCGAAAAAAACCAAAAAGCCGTACAGCAAGCAGCAAATCGGCTCCAATGAAGCGAAAGAGTAGCCATCAAGCCACCAAAATCCCTATCAAGAGGCTCCGATCGAAGCTCCCCCGCCGCCGACGGATCAATCCATCGCCGATCGTCCTCCTCGGCTCACCAAAGCCACCACCAGCACACTCCAAATCCACTTCGCCGAACTCCACTTGCTCCGCCGTCTTCGTCGTCGGAGGATTAGTTGAAGGTGAGAGCGTGTACCGCAGAGTCACGCGATCGTTCAGCAAACGCAGAGAGAATGCCTGCTCCATCGAGATCGGTGGATTCGAGGTTGAAATGTCGGAGAATTCGTGTGTTGAGTCGTGCTCTGTGGTGACGGAGGCTGAGACGGACTTGCAGAGCAAAGGAGTAGGCGGAGTTGTGATTGGTGGTTCTAAGAAGGTTCCGGCAAGATCGGTGGAGTTTCGAGGCGAGTTGTTGAAAATCGGTGATGGAAAGGGGAACGAGAGTGCTCCGATCTCCGAGAAGTGTGAACCACTGTGTTCGGAGATCACCGGAAGTTGCACGAATGTGTGCTCGAATGTGTGTTCGAATGTGCTGAATTCTGCGTCGACAATCGATCAGAAGACGAGCGTGATCGCAGTCAATGACGACATCGATTTGGCCTGTGCTGAGCAGATCCCGATCGGAGATGGAGATGATGATTTGGACGTGATTTCGTCGGCCGCGACGTTCTCGGAGGTAGAATCGGAGCTCTTCGCCAGCGGTTCCGAGATGGATTTCTCTGAGGATTACACTCCTTCGATCTGGTTGGATACCGGCAGTCAGTTCTCGGAGAAATCTATCGGAGATTCGAGTCAGTCGCACTGTTTGTCTCTCTTCAAGCAGTTTTGCCAACAGCTGTCAAGGAGAAGCTCTGCACGTGACGATGATGCGCAATCACGTGATGACGAAGAATGCCTCGATGATGTCACGGTATATCAGAAACAAATGATTCACGCATTGATAGATCAATTATTTAGAAATTGATTTGTTGCTTGTGTTGGATCGAATTTTGATATTGATTTTGCGATTCGAATTTCGGTGTTAGTTCTGTGAGTTCGAAGATGAGGATGATGAGGAATGCTATAAAAAATTGAGGAGCAGAGAGAGGAAGCAGCCGATGGATCAGGTGATCGATTATGCTCATGATGAGTGCGATAAGGTGAGTGAGTATGGGAGTATGATCCTCGAGCAACGCACGCTGATGGTTAATTGGATCATTGAGGTGAGATCTTCTCCGGTCTCCACTTTTTGAGAAGCTTTTTGCCGTGCTATTCTAGTTGTTCTGTTTGCAGTTTATTCCAATTATATATGCACATGAACGATTAAAGCCTAGTGAGTGTGTGTGGTTAGACTTTGATGAGTTATTGAACTTTGTTGTGTAGTCATTAACTCACAATCTTAGTGATAAGACTTTAGATACTCAACAAATCTTGTGGAGTAGATAGAAAATCAATGAGTAAAACAAGTTTCAAAAAATTGGGATAAAATTATTAGGCATAACCTTTTCCTTCTCCCATCCACATGTGATCATCATCACGGTCTAATGTTTTGGGCAGTTATGGTGGGAGTCCATCTTACGCTGATGGAGCAAAAACCAGATGCATGGGATCTGTGTAAGTATGAATAAAAAGATAACAGAAAGTTTTCATCTCAAGTTTGCTCCAAATTCATGCTAGTGCTGTTTAATTGCTTCCCAGTTTCAATCAGAAAAGGAAAAATGTACGAACTCTTCTCACTAAAATTTGGTTTGTCATGTACGAACTCTTGAGGTTTGATCACTTAATCTCGACCAGAAGTATTCTTTCTGAATAAGGCTGTCATCCCCAAATTAACACTTCTGGTAGGAGTTCAGGAGTTCTCAAGCCAGTGGCTATTCTTTCTTTGTGATATTTGCTTTTGCTTTCTGTTGGAAACCACTAATTGATAGATTTGCTTGAACGAGCAGACATCGCATAAGAAGCAGCTCCATGATGAGACGATGTTCCTTGGTGTGCATCTTCTTGACAGATTTCTGACCAAAGCATTCTTCAGAAGTAGAAGGGATATCGAGGCGCTTGGCATATCATGCCTCACGTTGGCCACCAGGATAGAAGAGAAGCAGCCTTACAACACGTAATTTTCTCTTGCCTCAATTCCATAGAAGCTTCTGCACTGATTTTGTTCGTAGATCTTAACTAGAGATGCATATAATTGTGTCAGCGGTCAAATATTGCAGTGAAAAATAGAACTACACAATCTGGTGACATCTAGAAATAGGGAAACACGGTAAGGCATCAGCTTAATTTCTGTGGCTTTGAACAAGACGAAGAACATATTTGGTCGATGCTATACACGTATACATCTTCATGTACAAGCCGGGCGATATGATGAACAGCTCCAAGTAAACGTAGGTTACACTGATTTAACTGCTTTCATGACTTTGCAGCGTCCATCAAAAAACTCTCTCCATTGGGAACAACATTTACAGCAGATCTGAAGTAGTGGCTATGGAATGGGTGGTGCTGGAGGTACTCAAGTTCAGATGTTTCACGCCTACCTTGCACAACTTCATGGGGTATGCCATATTAGATTTGTTGTAGGCTTCGATGAAGGATGCTTCAAATCATGGATAGTCAATTCAAAGTATTGTTGTATTAAGTACTGATATTTAAACAATTCATGCTTCAGGTTCTACTTAAAAGCTGCGAATGCTGATGAATGGATGAAGCAGAAGGCCAAGTATCTGGCGGAACTTGCGCTGCGTGACAACAGGCAGCTCCGGTATTGGTCATCAACAGTGGCAGCTGTACTGGTGATTCTAGTTTCCTTAGGTGCTGATCGCCAACTATCTTGCCAGCATGTCATGGAGGTTAGCAGCAGTAGAAAATAACACTATAAACACTTTTTACATTGCTCTGCTCATACCCTTCTCCCTCTCCCTTCATTAAAAGGACATCAGATCTCGTTTTTTGCTTAATTCATCATATGCATCACATCTTTTTTTCAAAAAAATGTTTATGAGCACAGAGCCTAAATGGTACACTTTTTTTGCAGACTCATATGAGAACAAAAGTCGATGATCTACCTGAATGCCTAAAGGTCTGAAAATGACAAATCCTGATTTTTATCCAATCCAAGTAGCTTTTTTCATGATTGATAAGTTATTTTTTGAGCTCTCTTCTGTTTAGTATAGTGTGAATTCTAATACTTTTGTTTACATTTCTAGAGCTTGGAGTGGTTGGTCAGATTTGCCTGCTAGAGGAAAGCAGAAAGGGAAGAGTTCATTATACAAAAGCAATGAGACAGAGAAACAACATATGGTGAGTTAACTTCATATACTTACTGTATGGCAGTGATAAACTTAGCATAAACCCTCGCGGCAGCGCCAAATTTTGTACTAGTAAATAGTAGTATAGAATAGAACAGAGGGATTGATATATAGTAATTCTTTTCATAACCAAACAGCTGAGGATTGGAGACGGTATCTGTATTCTTACAGAAATCCATATGTTAAACAATTGAACTTCGTCTTATGTAGAGATGCCTGACTTTTTATGTCTATTAGTGCCTGATGAAGTAACGATTTTTGTGCTCAGAGAGCACTTGGGTCAGTTATGGTGTTCAATAAAGAGCTATCGACTTTGTTCGTCTGGATAGAAGTGACGAGCTGATCACTACCATTGTCAGCGTCAAGGGGCCAAGAGGGCACCCGACATTATAAGGAAAGACATACAGCTGAATAAGCAGGTATAAACTTACATGATTTAATAGGAGGAACCTTTGCATTTGAAAGTATCGAACAGCAACAGATTAGGACAAATATTGGCTCCATTTCCTGATGGAGAAAGAGCGAAATCACTGACTTTAACAGTTCTCCTTGATTATTCCAAACTACAGTGCATGGTCGTTTGACGTGTTATTCCTCAGGAGAAATTGATATTTGATACATTGAAAGTTATTTTGCGACCTTCTACAATTTACACCAGCCAGGGAAAAAAGAGGCTTAGATCAAGCCACAAATAAATTTAACAGGAACAATTAGAGCATTTGAGGTTGAAAAGTTCGAACCTCGGATATGAAACATCTTTTTCATATGTCTGTGCCACCCCTTGCAATCCTATGTTCCAATCCTCACCATGACATTATGAGCCTTCAGGAGGCGAAGAGTGTTCTTCGTGATCAATAGACTTCATGCGTCGACTGCATTTGGCCTCCAAAGTCCACATTGTTGTATCCCATGACATTCCCTCAGTACATGTTTTTGAGATCATCAAACACAGGGCCAAATCATGAGGTCTCCCAACCGTACCTCACGATTGTCATCAAGCTCACTGCATACACTGAATTACCTCTGAGTCACAGCCTCACAGGACTCATCAATCCGCCCTATGTATCATGTATCGGTAGGAAAGCCATCAGTGATTAACACAGCGACTTCGGCCGACAAAAACAGAGATCAGAAGTTACAATATCAGCCTGGAGGGATGAAGTTCCAGTTACTGCCAAGCACTTGCTGGTGTACCAAATATGAAGATAACAGCTAGAGGGGTTTACTCATTTCTTATCCAAGACACATTCCTCATCACCCTCATTTTCTTGCGTCATTTCTAGGAAGTCGAACTCATAAGCTTTGGATTTTATCAAACAGGTTAACCTTTTCAAGCATCCATATATTTCATCTTTCTCAGGATGCCTATCATCCGAGGAATTGAATTTCGACAGTTTATCATTCACCTCAATCAACCTACAGCCAGTCACTTTTCTCGACCCAGTATCTCTCCCAGCAACTTTCAGTCTTGACAGCTTGTCCCAGTTCCTTGCATCACCATACACATTTGATAGCATTACGCAATTCGATGGGTTCCCAGGCTCAAGCTCAATGAGGTGCTCAAGAGCCACCTCAGCTAACTCGACATTCTTGTGAACCCTGCAGGCGCCTGGTAAAGATGCCCAAATGACACCATCCGCTTTCATCGGCATCTTGTTCACAAAGTTCATAGCCTTTTTTAACATCCCTGCATGGGCATACATGTCGACCATGCAGCCGTAGTGCTCGATCTCAGGGGCAATCGAGTAATCAGCCATCGACTCAAAATATGCTAGTCCATCTTCAACCAAACCCAAATGCGTACAAGCACATAAAACACCAATGAAGGTGATCCCATCAGGTTTCACCCCGGCAACTTTCATTTCAGCGAACAAATTCAGCGCATAAGCAGCATGTCCGTGCATCGCTAAGCCACTAATCATGGTATTCCAGGATACCAAACCCTTCTTTCTCATGCCTCTGAATACATCAAATGTGTTCCTTATCAGCCCCCATTTCGCATACATGTCTACGAGAGCATTCTCAATGTAAACATTTGCTTTATAACCAATGCTCTCAGCGTACGTATGCACCCACTTCCCTGAATCAAGTGCACCTGATCTAGCACAAGCTGAAAGCACCACAACAAGTGTGGCATTGTTAGGACACACATCTGCCTCGGCCAGCATCCTTTTGAAAGCGCTCAAAACATCCATGAAGCGAGTATCATGAGCATACGCACCAATCAACGCATTCCAAGAGAAAGCATTCCTCACAGGCATCTCTTCAAACAAGCACTCACCAGGTACAACATCCCCATTCTCAAAGTACCCACTCAGCATGGTATTCCAAGACATGACGTCCTTGTTCGGCATCCCGTCAAACATCTCCCTTGCCGTGACCAAATCCCCTGCTCCAATATACCCTGAAACCAAAGTGTTCCACAGCACAACATCCCTCTCCGGGGCCAACTCAAACATCCTCCTCGCCGAAACCATATCACCACAACCAATAAACCCATTGACCATAGCCGTCCACGCAACCACATTCCTCACAGGCATTTCTCCGAACACCTTATACGCATCCCCGCTCCTCCCCCGCTCGAGTACAACTCGATCAACGTCGTACCCACAAACGGATTAGCCCTAAACCCATTTCGAATCACTACACAATGCACCTCCATCCCCTCTCTAATGCCCCCAAAACCAACACAACATTTCACAATCATTGGAAAAGTATAGCAACTTGGCTCAACACTAGTTCTCATCATTTGAACAAAAAGGGTCACAGCTTCCCTGAATTCTCGATTCTGAGAGTACCCTTTGAACATAGAATTATAAATAACTGAATTCCGATGATCATGGGTTCGATCCAGCAAGCGACGAGCATGGCTCGTGTTCTTGAATTCGGCCCAGGAAGCGATGAGTTTTGGGATGAGGAAGAGACTTTGGTGAAGGCAAGGGAGGGTGATTTGAGTTTGGATTTGACGAAGGTGGTTTTGAGTGTTCCATGATGATGATAGGAGGGTGATGAAGTTCTCTTCGAGGAGTATGTGAAGTGGTTTTCGTGACATTTGTGTTGCAGCAATTGTTGCGATCTGTTTTTGGAAGAGAAGTGCAAAATGGCGCAAAGGGTTTGGAGTTTGAATAGAGAGGGCAATGGAAATATAACCCAAACAATGACAGGACATCTTTAACTCCTGCGATGTATCCGCGGTGAAAGTTGGAAGTTTGTTCTGGTGAATCTGAAAGTTACTGAGCTTCACATTGCTTGGTTCAACTAGTCTCTGTTGGTTACACGTAATGTCTAGTCATTTTCAAATCCTGTCCAATAATAAACGTATCTAGACTATGGGTTGTTTCTTGGTTTAAACAGATGAAAAACAGATGCAACTTGCTAGATTGAATCATAAAAAAGAACAGGCACGGGTGACATGAAAACAAAATACTTACAAATCGAATACATAATGGCAACTATACTCAGTCGAATGATGCCCGAGGTAAGAACAAAGTTTCAGAAAACAAATCCACAATATATGTATCTTGGCTTTCTCTTTTCCTGATTTCGACTATCGATGACAACAAATGAGTTTAAAACCTAGCGAACACAGGTCAACAAAGTCATCATTTCACACTGATCTAACTTAAAACAACAAACAGCACATCAAACTCCATTGCTTAAATACAAGAAGCCTAGCCTTCAGCAAATCTCTCAAGAGAGGCGATGGTTTTGGGTTGTCTTTGATTTCTGTACAGGCAAAAAACAAAACAGCCAGGAGATGAATGGCCAATCCTGGGGGTGTCCTCGGTATTCAAACCGGTTCATTGCCTTTGAGAATGTTGTACTTGCAAAGGGGGCATG
>JAOVYX010022630.1:0-14386 GCA_035668315.1 Drosera spatulata
TTGTAGCGCATATATGTATAATAATTATTCGACAATGAATACGCGAACATAAATGTTGGGATAAGCTCAATTGAGACTTTAATTAAGAATGGATAACTAAACTAATAGAAAAATGGGACGAACAAGGTAATGCGTTCTAATAAAATTCGATATTCACGAAGTGAATAACCCATACGAGTTATCGTTTGAGGATGATATCGGGATGAAGGGAGGTTCGTTGTCCCTGGTAGAGATTTAGAATGATCGTCGAGGCACTAGGCACCGGTTTGCAGGGACTTTAAGGTTGCACAGGGATATGGGCTCCCCCTGACGACTTAGATGCTGGACCGTGCTTGTAGGTATGCCACTAGGGGTACTGGGCAGATGTTTTCAAGGACCCGGGGTTGTGGCAGGACTTAGCCACCTTGGCAACACGGGTGCTGGACAGATGCTTGCAGGGAGCCAATCGGAGTTGCGTTGAGGATTAGCCTTCCATTAGATGGATGTGATGAGGTCGTCGAGGCAGTGGGCACTAGTTTGCAGGGACTTGAAAGTTGCGTAGGGACATGGGCTCGTCCTGACGACTTAGATGCTGAACAGTGCTTGCAGGTATGCCACTAGGGGTTGCTGGACAATGTTTGCAGGGACCCGGGGTTGCGGCGGGACTTAGCCCCCCGGCAACACGGGTGCTGGACATTTGCTTGTAGGGAGCCATTCGACGATGCGCTGATATGATTTCATGTTGGGAGTGGAAGGAATTTCCACTAATTGATTCGAGACCGTTGATGACTTGATCCTTTGGTGGTCAAAAATGGAATAATAAATTTAAAAGCGTAAGAA
This sequence comes from Drosera spatulata, assembly GCA_035668315.1. NCBI lineage: Eukaryota > Viridiplantae > Streptophyta > Magnoliopsida > Caryophyllales > Droseraceae > Drosera > Drosera spatulata. The sequence goes on from JAOVYX010022630.1 coordinate 820, forward strand.
CAAGGGTAAAACAATTAAATGAAAGAGGAATAGAAAGGAGAAGATGGTGAGATTGAAGTTAATGGGGTTTTAATATACTGTCAAGCGACAGCTACCCATGTACTAGGGTCTTAGCAGGTGCAGTCCTGTCGCTGACAGTACCCGCGGTCTACTAAGCGAATTCCTTGCTCACGGGTTTCCTTTTTGTCTTTGGTTTGTTTTCTCTATGATTAGGTACTGATGGAGATGGGAAGGCTTTAGAGTAGACGTGAGCCAATGATGGATCCCTCTTGTTACTGTAATGAGAACCTTGTTCTGTAATAATTGAATCTTAGGGTCAGACAATGGGAATTGTAATAATTGACTTCTCGTATCTTCTACTGTTGAATATACACTTGGACTATTGTATGATAATTGCGTTTGAATAGTGTTATTTGATGGTTGTATTATGTATTATGGAGATTGAGATTATGTAATAATAAATAGTTGTTGCTTCCTCTTTATTCTTGTCAGTAGACTCTTTATAATTATTGCCTTATTATGGATATCTATCTGTAACGACAGTGACGTCACATATCTATAAACAATAAAAATATCGTGGTGTTACACTTGCTGGTACACAATCTCTCATAGCTTAACATGTACAACCAAGAAAGTTCAGCAAGGGACTTACCTCTCTAACCATCGCCCCCCTTTATGCTCTTTAGACTGAATCCCCACTCAACCCAAAATTTCCTACCAACTGCCCAGAAGACATAGCTGATCTGGTTGGAAAATTCGTCGATCTCTTCGAACCGCCACATGGACTACCTCTAAATCGCTAACAAGATCATGCCATCCATCTACTCTCAGGTTCCAACCCAGTAAAAGTCAAGCCTTATCACTACCCATATTTTCAAAAACAAGAGATTGAGCGATTGGTTACTGACAAGTTGGCAGAAGGAATTATTCGTTCAAGCAGAAGTCCGTTTAGCTCGTCAGTCCTCTTGATAAAGAAGAAAGATGGAACGTGGCGCTTTTGTGTAGATTATCGGGCCCTCAATGCTGTCATCATCCAAGATAGGTTCCCCATTCCTACCATAGATGAGTTATTTGATGAGCTATATGGGGCTAAGTTCTTCACCAAGCTTGACCTATGATCGGGTTTTCATCAGATCCGTATGTCACCGGATTCCGTAACAGCTATTGCTTTTCGAACACATGAACGACATTACGAGTTCTTGGTAATGCCCTTCGGATTGTGTAATGCTCCGTCCACTATGAATGCTGTCTTCCGAAGGTACTTACGAGTGTTTGTACTAGTTTTTTTTGATGATATACTGGTTTATAGCTCGGATTGGGATAGCCATCTCCTTCATTTGTACCTCGTCTTTGAAGAGCTCTAGACCAATAAGCTCCATCTCAAAGCCTCTAAGTGCACTTTTGGTCAAGAAGAAATCAATTATTTGGGGCATGTGGTCTCAGCTTCGAGTCTTACAGTTGATCCCAATAAGGTTTCAGCCATCACGGAGTGGTCAACACCTGCTACTATCCGTCAGCTTCGGGGGTTTCTTGGGTTGGCAGGCTATTATCTGACGTTTTATTGCTGGTTATGCAGCCAAGGCTGCCCTCCTCACATCCCTCCTCGGAGATGGTTCTTTCAATTGGGGGAGAGAAAAGGACCATGCCTTCGACGTCCTCAAAGGAGCTCTTTCCTCAAGCCCAGCTCTTCGACTTCCGGACTTCAATGCTATATCCTACTTGAAGGCATCAGGAGTAGCTATAGGGGCAGTTCTTTTGCAACATAATCACCCATTGGCTTGCTTCAGCAAACTGTTCCCACCACATATGAAGGCAGCCTCTACTTATGCACGTGAATTATGTGCCTTAACCGAAGCTGTTGGCAAATGGCGTCATTATTTATTGGGTTGGGAGTTCGTGATTCAAACTGATCACAAAAGTCTTCAAAGCCTTTTCACACAATCCATTCATACACCAGATCAAGAGAAATGGTTATGCAAGCTTTTGGGGTATCAGTACAAGATTATGTATAAGTCAGGAAAAAATAACGTGGTGGCTGATTCCCTCTCTCGCCACACTGGACCAACTTATTTTGCAATTTCTTCACCAATGTCGGCCCTCTCAGCTGAAATTGCACAGGAACAAGGCGCTGATTCTGAAATCCAAGCTATTATAGTAGCTGTGCGCACCAATCCCACTAGTAAACCTGGATATTCCATTGTGAACAATTTACGGGTATTTCGCGATCGCCTATGCCTTCCTTTAACATCTTTTTTATGCTAGAAGATATTCAAGGAGCTGCATTGCTCTCCAATTGGTGGACACTCAGGTTTTCAACGTACATGGTATCGTATTTGACCGGCGTTCTTTTGAAAGACCATGCGTCGGGACATTAAACGGTGGGTACAAGAATGTTCTATTTACCAGCAAACCAAATATCTTACTATCTCTCCACAAGGACTACTGCAGCCTCTTCCGATTCTTGATCACGTGTGGGACGATATTACTATGGATTTCATTGTTGGGCTTCCTTTGTCTCACGGGAAAACAGCTATCATGGTTGTCGTGGATCGGCTAAGCAAGTATGCTCACTTAGTAGCCTTCCCACATCCTTTAATGCACGGATAGTAGCTACTGCTTTTGCTATTCAAGTTTCTAAGTTACATGGGCTGCCGCGAAGCATCACAACCGATCGAGACTCTATATTCCTTAGTTCCTTTTAGCAGGAGTTATTCATTCAGTCAGGTTCTAAACTCAAGGTGAGTACAACTTATCATCCCCAAACCGATGGACAGACTGAAGTTGTCAATCGATGCTTACAGCAATACCTTCGGTGTTTTTGTATGGATCAACCAGCTCAATGGGGCAAGCATTTACACTGGGCCGAATATTGGTATAATACCTCCTACCACTCTTCAATGGGAATGACGCCCTTTGAAGCCCTCTATGGTTGACCACCGTTTGGAATTCCTGACTATATTTGCGGGGATGCAAAAGACAAGACAGTGGATCGTGTGCTGTTGGAACATGATGGTCTATTACGACAGCTCAAGGAAAATTTGAATCGGGCATAACAAAGGATGAAGGTTCAAGCTGATAAGAAGAGGGTTGATAAGCATTTAAGGTTGGAGATTGGGTATGGGTTAAGCTCCAAGCATATCGTCAACAGTCCCTTGCTAATCGCACTTCTCACAAGATCACACGACGCTACTTTGGCCCTTTTTGCATACTTGAGAAAATTGGTCAGGTTGCCTATAAGATCAGCTTCCGGCTATTTCTCGGATTCATCCAGTTTTTCATGTTTCTTTACTAAAGACATTTTATGGTGATCCATCTCAAGCGCCGATTAGTTTGATCCCCAAGTGCTTCGAACCTTGAGGACAAGGTTCGTTTTTCTGAGGAGCAGGGAGATGATGCGGGTCTGTCAAGTAAGGAGCATAATTTGCTGTATAAACATTCCAGAAATCCACCTAGATACTTGCAGGATTATGTTGTCAATGATCATGATCGTGACCAGCCTGTCAGCCCTCATTTTAAGGATGATTTCTTGTTTTTAGGAGCCAACTAAGGTTGTTATTATCTTAATACTCGTGGTCTTTTTTATTTCAACAATGTGTTGCATTTTTAGGTAGTGTTTTATGGGCATCGTGGAGTTAGTGCCTTGGTTGTTTTCTGTTTCCAGGTTTTGTAATCTCTTATTTAAGGAGACTGTTTTATGGTCATGAAATACAGAAAAGTTCCTAGAAACATTTCTTGATTCATGCTTAATTGAAGATTGGGCCTAGTCTTGAAAATAGGCTAACAAGGACTCACGGATAATGTGCCGATTTCTGTTGATTAAAGCTCTTCCTGTTAACTGAATCATGCTGCCTCGCCTATCTGCTGATCACAATGACATTATACCATGAAAAATGCATATTGTAAAAAAGAACCGACCAAACACTCCTCTCCTACCCAAACTATGATCAATTGGGACTTCTTTTAATATATGAGAGAAAGAACAGCTAACATATAATCATGAGATCAGATCCATTGCATCACCTCAATTAACACCTGCTACAATTACAGCGATATTTAATTCAGTGTTGACCACAAATCCAATATAAGCTCTGTCTTTGACAAGAATCAAACAGTCTTTCACATAGCAGTTCTTCAACTGAAGATCATGAATCCAAATTACAAAACAAGCCACATCTACATGGATACGACGCTATTCTCCTCTCGTGTATAATAAGATAACCTAAGTCACAAGTAGGAGAAAAAACAACAAACATAAACGGTTACCAACGTTTGTTGTTGATGTGCTCCAAGGCATCATAGACAACCACAGTTACTAGTAAATGGTTACGGTTACTAGTAAATGGTTACGGTTACTCGAATACTCCTAAAACGTAGAATACATGCAGAGGTATAGATATGCTCAAAGGCATCATAGACAACCACAGTTACCAGTGAGCCTATAGCTCATAAGACAAAATCACAGAGGCAATTCACTTCAGCCTTTGTGTTGGAAAAACATATATATCGACGATCTAAATAACGGAGTTCAAATATTCACATTTATTAGCTAATTATGAACTCTAAACGAAAACGTTGATGTCGTCTCACGAACGGCTCTCGTTTGATGACGTGCGCCAAAGTATAACCCAGCAACACGTACAAATTCCACACCTTAAATCCTACGAATAAGCCAACTAGCAAAGAAAAATCGATGACTTTATGTGAATATGTATGATTGATATATCTCATAGACCAACCTATGACCTATATTTATAGAGTTACGAAGTGTGAAAGATAAGATATTTTTTGATTAGTTAATTTATCTGATAAGTTAAGATACTTTTAGAATATCTGGGTCATATATCTTATCTGAGATAATTAAATAAGATAAACGTATGGGCTCCAAATCATATATCTTTATTTAATTTACATCTCCCACTCACACGCAGATAACCTCTATGTCAATCAGTCACCGTTAACGTGTTCGAGCTCAAATCTTAACTCCTGCGCTAAATCCTCATATTTGGAAATAAGGCTTGCGACCAAAATGAGAAATACAGGTTGGAGCTAATATGACTACAACCCCCTACCGAGGCGAGACATCACGCCACATAAGAAAATAGGAACTCGTCTTCATCCTAATCTGTCATTGTTGTATCAAGAACTCACTCGCTATATGCCTCATGAGCCTCGTGTATAAATGAAAATTTGATTGAGTTGATCTTATTCCTTTGTGGATTCGGAAACCACACGTGGATTCGAAAACCCCACGTGGATTCGAGGTTTTATCGATCGTCCTCTAAAACGACAATGTAATCGATTTACGCTTCCGTCCTGCATCAAATCAGGCTTTCAGCTCACTACTCGGGATTTTTATCCTTAATGGTACAGAAAAAAAATATCCCCAAAGTACTTCCCTAATAAATTATTTTCACAATCTAGTGTGTTTGATATCGGGTGTAGAGAAAAGACGTTGTGCGTCTCTCTTCGAGAAAGATACATGGCATCTTTGGCTTACTAAAGGACGAAGAGCGTCTATAAAAAAGTCACAGGGCGTCTTTTACTGGGCATGGGAAAACAACCCCAAACCCACATCGCCCAGATCGCAAACAGACTTCTCTTCTCCTCTCTATAAATACACACCTTATTCTCACATTCTCTTCATAATTTTAAACACTATAATTTCAAAAAAATTATATAGTTTAAAATTTTAATTTAAAAAAGATTGATTGTGTAGGAATCGTTCGGCAAAATTTCCGATGACATTTTGGTCAAGTTCCGATGAAGGTCCAACAAAGTTCGGGCGAAAGCTCCGACGAAGTTTAGGGGCTTTTTCAGACGTATCTGATTATGGTAATCCTTAATCCTAAAAAATTATAATTAAATAAAATAGAAATTTAGTCAGAAATAATAGATTCTAGAAATTGATAATTAAGTTATAAATTTGCCAAAATTAGTTTATTCACATTTAGAAAATGTTATAAATTAGTTTTGCAATCTGTATAATTTTTGTTTAATGATTAAAATGAGTTCATGTAAATTTATAATCAGTAGTTAATTATGGAAAATCGGTGAATTCTATCTAGAAAAAGCATAAAATTAGTGTGTGCTTAGTTTATGTTAAATTTGGTTATCATTTTAATTAGTTCCTACGAAAGTAGTTCCTCTTACAAAACTTAATAATAGTTTTAAATTTACCGAAATTAGTTTATTCATAGTTAGAAAATGATATAAAATTAGTTCCTCTATGTGTATAATTTGTTGAATGATTAAAATGAGTTCATGTAAATTTATAATCTGTAGATAATTATGGAAAATCTGTGAATTTTATCTACAAAATGCATAAAATTAGTGTGCTTAGTTTATGTTAAATTTGGTCCTTTAATTAGTTCTTACGAAAGTATTTCCTCCTACAGAATTCAAGAATAGTCTCTAGGAATTGGTAATTAAGTTATAAATTTGCCGAAATTAGTCTATTCACATTTAGAAAATGTCATAAAATTAGTTCTTCAATATGTATAATTTGTTTAATGATTAAAATGAGTTCATGCAAATTTATAATCGGTAGATAATTTTGGAAAATTAGTGAATTCTACCTAGAAAATGCATAAAATTAGTGTGTACTTAGTTTATGTTAAATTTGGTCATCTGATTAATTAGTTCGTACAAAAGTAGTTCCTTTTACAGAATTCAACTCAGGAAATGCAAAAAATTAGTGTGTTTAGAAAATTCACAAAATCTAGTGTGTTTCAACCTATCCAATACTTAATGTGTTTTATTGCTAGTGAACGCTTACATCAAATCTCTTGAATAATTGTATAATTGTTTGTAATCCCGAACCAGTATATTCTGAACATTATATAGGTATGACATTTCAACAATTGTCAATCCTATGTTACTGGGATACCCCTTGTTTAAAAGTCGACAATGACTATGAGTTTCGGGAAGAATCGAAGATCATCCCGAACTACAATTATGGCTGGCATTTGAGAAATTATGCTAGAGTCAAATGCGATGAATCTAGTAGGGGTTAGGAACCATATGAAATCAAGATCTTGATGAAATGTCCTCAAACACCGGCATCAGCCTGAATGTTGCTGATCAAGGATGATGTGATTCTGCAAATATCATTGTAAAATACTTATGACTGCTGAATGTCGTTCTGCAAAGTGGTATGTGAAACATGATGTCTAAGAAGTTCCAGTACAAACAAATTTGACAGGATCGTCTCAACCGACACTTGATGAGGAGGAAGATCCTTTTATTGTTGATCTGTTTATCGTCCCTGATCGTGTTGCCTCAGAAGCTACGAATTGGCTCCAGCTCACCGTCAATGATTGTTTGTCAGACTTTGGTGATAGAGTCAACGAGTCAGACAATGATGAAAGTGGAGACGAAGCCGGTGGGGATGTAGGTGATGTTGCTGAAAACTCCCAAGAAGAGGAAGATGATGAAGACAATGGGGATGCAGACGTGGTTGTGCTTAGTGATGGCGATAGGGATGATAACGATGATGATATATAAGATGTTCACGACCATACTGGACCTATTGTTGCTGCTCCTTACCCAGACTAGAGTCACGTGTTTCCATGTTCATCAATATGAGCTAGATACCAAAAGTTGTCAACGATAATCATGAACGAGCCATGCCATTTCTCATTCCGACCTTCGTGTCGGCATGGACTTTGATTTCAAGGAGAACTGCTAACAACATATATCTAATTGTGTGATTCATCAGGGAGTCGAGTTCTCTATGGTTTCTTCAAGTAAAGAGCTGCAAGTTGTTTGGTGAAAACAGTGAAAGAATGGGGATCCAAACAATTGCAAATGGCTCTTAGAGCCATGAAATAGAAAGGCAGCGACAGATGGAGGGTCAACGTGATTACTGCGAGACACAATTGCACCACCAAGACATTCGGAGGCATGCGTAGCTCACTTTGGATTTTATTGTGGCTCAGATTATAGATGTTGTTGCAAAGGATATCTCCATAAAAGTACGGGTCATCAGGAAGATGATCGAGAAGGAATATCATGGGACGATCTCATACAAGAAAGCATGGCTGGTCAAATAAAAAGCATGTTCCTTGATACCGTAAGGCGAGCCAACCTTGGTATGATAATAATACACTGTTCTTTGCCGATGAGTATTCCCAATCTTCGCTTGTTTTCTTGGAATTTGGACCGACAATCCAAGGATGGAGGCATTGTTGTTCAATGATCAGTGTGGATGCAACCTAAAAGGAAAGAATCATGTAACGCTATATGTTTTAGTGGGATATGATGCCAATGATAAGCTCTTTCCACGTGCTTTCATAGTGCAATACAGGGAGTCGGCCGAGGCATGGTCCTGATTGTTCGATGGTCTGAGACAGATTTGTCGAAACCCTAAAACGTACTCAAATATTTCAATTGTTGGAAACACATGAATCTGTGAATTTTTCATTCTGAACATTGTGTAGGTGGTGGGCGATAGACAAGGCATCTGTATAATATCCCATTGCCATATAGGTATTTTGAGGTTGATGTGTGATGCAGACCGTTGGAGAGAACCCAACGTATGTCACCGTGTTTGTGTCTATCATTTGTTCGACAACTTTGGGACGCACATGTGTTTCAAAACCAGGGAGAACAAGTTGAAGAATATTTGTTATGAACGACATTTGACAATGTGGGTGGCTGCGATGAATAAGATATGAGAGGATAGCTAGAGGACGTACGACTGGATAACCAAAGACAACTTGCCTCCTGACAAGTGATCTTTGGCACATGACCAAGGGAGGCGATATGGCATAATGACGACCAGTACAATCAAAGATGTTCAACTCTATGCTCAAGGATTGCCGATATGTTCCTATTACAACATTGGTTCGGTTCACATTCTACCGTTCAAACATTTATTTCTTTAAATGGATGATGACATCTGAGGATGAGATCAGGAAAGGGATACTGGTCACCCCTTTGGTTCATCATCATCTTGATAGAAAGAGGAACAAGGTAGGGACTCATACTGTGACAAGGTTCCAAGACAGGCCGGTATGTTTTGAGGTGAAGACTGGTCGGTTATGGGCCGAACCCATCACTCGAGGTCAACAAATCCATGAGGTTGATTTCAAGAAAAACACTTGCACTTGTATGAAATTACAGCCATATCACTATCCATGCAGCCATGTCTTCAAGTGTTATTTGGAATACAATGTAGATCCCCTTGAACATGTCAACGGGTACTACAAGATGTCTAGCCATCTAAGTACCTAGAAGCCGTAGTTCAAGGTTGCTCGTGATCAGAGTGTCTAGCCACTGTACCAGGGTCTTGTCATTGTTCCAAGGTAGATATAGAAGAGAAAGAAGGACAGATTGAGGACAAATTGTATACACATTGAGATGGATGTTCGACGCGACGGGGGAAAACCAGATACGGACAGGGTCAGCAAGTTAGGCACAACGTGTGCACTTGTGCCAATAGAGTTAGTTCGAGTGCACGACCACATTGCAGGAAATGTTGTCAGCCAGGCCGTAACCGTCAGAATTTCCCCACTAACGATGAGGAACTTTCAACTATGGCTCCTGCTCAGGTCGTGCGAGGCCCCTTCTAAACCATGCCTTGTAACGAACGAGGAGAAGGAACTTCTCGCTAGGAAGAAGGAACATCTCGTCAGGGAGAAGGAACTATTTTTCTGGGAGAAAGGGCTTCCCCTCAAGTAGAAAGAGCTGTGAGGCCCAACAGTTATCGTCATGGACCGATAGGAAGACTGCTTCATCGTTTGTTTAAGTTTCTATGTACTTGTGATGCTCTTATAATCTTTGGTTTTACGATTGATGAGATCGTAACTGACTATCTTTCCGTACTGATTTCGATGTAATAATTCTCTCGTTGAGACATCTTAATAATTGACTATTTTTCAATTTATAATTCTCCTTTGAAATTTGCTCATGTTGAAATTTTCCCAATCTAGATGTCGCCGCGTATGAGGGGACGTGGGAGAGGAGGTCGTACGGGGGTATAGAGCAGCCCAGAGGAGGAGACGTGGGAGAAGACACTGTAGAGGGGCTTCGACAGGGTCGTTTTTTAGTAAATTGTAGTAGTTTTCCACCTTGCTCCAGGCCTAGAGTACCCAGATGTTCAGGATCTTTACTTAGAGGGAGCGATAGTAACTCTTCGATGCCAGCAGATGTGGAGGACGAGATCGTCAACGATGTTGAGGTGCCAGGTTCCTTGATCGGTGCCTTGCTCTTTTCAGATTACACCGGTGACCACGCTTCTCTCATTTATCTTATTGCACTCGTTGATTGGGATCAGATCTCTGCCTACTCTTGGGGCACCACTATCCTGCCCTTTATATACAAGAACCTGTGTCGTTGTTATGAGATCACTACATCGAAGGATGAGAAGAATAGACCGAGGTTTGGTGGATGCACTATTCTGTTATAGTTGTGCGCATGGATGAGGATATCGTTGCTTAGACCGGACGTCATCCCAGATCCACCTACTCTTGTCTTATCTTTCCTTTTCAGTATTAGGCAAACATTTGTGTTTGTTTTACGTAAGCGAGAGGTTATTTCATTTCATATTTGTTGTTTGTTTCGAGGTTCAAGTTTTTATCAATTGTCGGTGGATGAACATTCGTGCATGTTACCCGACACGATGTCTATTATTAGACGTTATCGATCATTGTTGGACAGAAATCCGACAATCGATTTCATCTAGGAGCTATACACCACCGATAGATTAGAGGATATGCCTCCTGAATTTAGGGTGGGAGACGAGACTATGTGGTTCGCACATGTTCCTCTGATCATGTTTATCATGGTCGAGTACCATATGCCTAAATGGATCGCACTCCAGTTTCACCGTATAAAAATGATAGCTCCGGTTCGGGCCATGTTTGATCGATTGCATGATATCTCTTGACGTGGACATCAGGTTCATGATTGGATCGGTCATCATTGGGTTTCCCTTGACCACCAGTAGCACCTAGAGCTGCATATTGAGTTTGGTCAGTACCGGGATGATGGTCGTCTATCCACTAGCCTTGGATATGATGTTTGGTATTATCGCATCACCGGCAGCGCATAGGTCCTCCTAGGATTCGTCACAACACGTTCATCAACGAGGTTATTGAACCTAAAATGAGAAAATAAACCTAGAAGGGGGGATTGAATAGATTTATTCGGCTAGAAATGATGTATCAGTAGAGTTAAAACCATAACTCTGCTGATTATTCACCTTTGCTTTGCTGTGAGCTGAATATTGAGTTTTGGGATATTACAATTACCTTTGTATCAGTTTCTTAGATCGATCAATCTTAAGTTCAATTATGTTACGTTATGTCATGAAAGCAATGAAAAGTAAAGGCCATAGATTTATAGTGGTTCTAAGAGTAGAGTTCAAATGAAACTCTAAAGTGTACGTCCACTCTTCCCTTAGAGATCAATGCGAACAAATAAGAGGTATTCCATTATGTGTTGGGTTTTTGATTGACCCTTAACCAGCTCACAGAGTACACACAAATGGTGCACTCTTTTACTGAACACCTTTCTTGGGGACAGCTTACTAATGCTCTCCTGACTTCAATAACCTATCAATTAGCCTTTAGTCCTGATGTTCCCTTCGAGTAAGTGTGGGCCTTTGTTTAACCTTTGAACGCAACGCTTGTTCAGCTAGAGATATTTCTATCAGCACGTTCAATACTTGCAATTTTTCAAAATTCAAAAATAGCTGCAACCTTGATACACTTTAACTATTTATAGACAACGCTCTTTTCACTAGCCGTTGCTTCTTTCGTGCTTTCAAATAATCTCAGTCCTCGATTTCGATCAGGAAGAGTCCAACGTCAACTTCCAACGCTTCTGAGAGTGACTTGAGAATAAAACAGCATGTAAAAACTGTCCAAGTGACACATTCGCTTTTTTCCTAAACTGAGCTCTGCTGCTTAAGATTTCCTTTACATAACACATAGTTTTATTCACTTGATCTGCTGAACTGTGGAATCTTAACTTCACCTTGTTGCCTTGTCTGACTCTTAGAAGTTGGACTTAGGATGACTGCACTATGCTGACGTTGACCATCTGCACTCTGCTGTCATGTTTCCTTTACCCTTCTGTCCTTCAGTCGTGACCTTGCTGCTTTAACGATTCTTTTTGAAATTATTTTGTTTATCATCAATTTCTTAGGGCATCATACAACAATCTCCCCCAAAATTGGTAATAACAAAACATCCTTCCTTTCTCCACAGCGTGTTGATCAGATTTAGATTAGAAGAAGTTTTGTTGTTGTTTCAGTCTGACTACTTTAGCAATTCATTCAACTTCCCCATTTGTTGTAGTCATATCCTCCATACTTTCCCTTCTTCTTATCCTTATGAGGTGATCTTGATCAATCTCTTCTTTTTACCTCAAACCTAGAGGTGTATGAACTGCTACTTCTATTGCTTTTCTTATCTTCCCATCTGTAGTGATGACAACCGTTCTGATACGCTTCCTTAGCTCTATTGGCTCAGTTCTAGTTTCCTTCTGTGCCTATGTTCGATGGATTCTTTGTAGAACTGAACATGATATCCTTACTTTCTGATCTTTTCTTCTTTTACTCTTTCTACCCTTAACTTGGCCCTCTCTTTTGATGTTAATTTTTCCTCCTTTAAGGGTCTTATCTGTTCTGGTGTGTAGATCTTGACTTTTTCATAGATATTGTGAAGCTCTTGTGCATGATGTGTGAGAAGTTTACTGGATGCGTCTAGTTTTGAACCCTTCTCCCCCTTTTTGTGATCACCAATTGAGGAGAGAGACTTTACTGTTTCACGTAGAGTGTCAAGGGGCAGTTTGAAGGGCTTCTAGCTTCCCAGAGGTATATTTCTTGTGGTCTTCGACTGTGGCAAGAATGGTGTCTAGCCTCTGATTGAGATACGCGCGATCATCCTCTTGTCTATCAATAAAATTTTTCAATCTGTCTTTGATGGCATCTAAGTCCTTAGTCTGCTTTTTCTGGATTGTGTCCATTATGATCTCCATGGTCTTTTGAGCAGCCTCAAGTTTCTGAGCAGCCATATCTTGTAGTAGGTTGGCTAGAGCAAGGTGGGTGATCTTGCTGTGAGTTTGTTTGTGCTTCTTCTCAAACTCTCTGAGGGTGTATGCTATACTTCTGATGATTTCTTGGGTCTAATTCGCAAAATCGTAGTGAACTTTGGCTATAAGAAGGTTAAGACGAGCATCAAATTGGCTTCTAAAGATAGCTTGTCGTGCAGTCATAGTATAGATCACACACAATATTTCCTCACATGAAAGTGACTTTGGTGCAGGAATATTGAGAGGATTATCCTGCAGAAATTCTGAAGAATCTGGTTCTGCTACCCTGCGAGGTTGAGGCTCATAATATGTGGCTACATAATCTGGAGTGCACTACAAAAAAAGGGTCATTTTGCGATGGAAAATTTCCATCGCAAAAAGCCTAAAATCCGTCGCTAAAATTATTTAGCGACAGATTAGCGAGGGAAATAATCCGTCGCTATTACGCTAAACCAAAAATTAGCGACGGATCTGTCGCTAAACCAAATATATAGCGACGGATTGACTTTTTCCGTCGTTAATTTTTTTT
>JAOVYX010022631.1:0-14386 GCA_035668315.1 Drosera spatulata
CCAATATCAGATAACTAGAACTATATTGTGGCTTTGGATTCATTAGCGTATGTTTTCTTCCACGCATATAATTTGGTACAGCAACAAATTATGCACCATCTCTTTGTCAATATACGTCATTATATTGCACACATGTCACGCTATATGTTTCGCTTTAAACTCCAATGTAGGGGTACAACATCCAACTTAATACAGCATATGCAAAGCATCAAGTTCTCCTTGCGATTGTTCCTCCTGATAAAAACTTTGATTCTACCTTAGAATCATTGGATAAGTTCTTGTTTCCATTTTCTTCAAGAATAAGAATCAATCTCCTGATGCAAAGTTTCAGATTGTCTGACATCGTGGATTTGAAGGATCTTCTCTGGTGGCCTCACACAGTTCTCTCCTTTCTGTTTAATCGATTCTTTTTGCTAACTTAGAATTCATTCCTGAAAATCTAGTCACATAAGAGAGTTCAGATCAGTGAGAAATCAGTCCGAGCAACAATATCAATTAACAGCTATAGGCTCATTATAGAAAACTCCGTGTCTTCGCATGGATCAGGAACCGAGACATGAACCTCCTGTAGAAAAATCATGTTTTACGTTCAACTAAGCGTAACAAACATTACAAGCTTCTTCTCGTAGCTGTGATAAGACAGAAAAAAGAAAAAGAGACCAGGATACGCAGAACACTATGGTGAATTTGTGATTGAACAGCCCAACTCTGTACGCGAAGTATCTTCCATCACAATAAACGCAATATTTGACCTGAAACGCAAGGAAGATAAATACACTAACCAGAGACGGCACCATCATCGGGTTGCAAAGATCATTGGAATACCAGAGAATCGTCCAGCTTCTGCGATATACTAGTATCATAAAACAACACAACCAAGCATAGGAACCATATTTTTTTCATGTAGCACAGGATTCATTTGGCGTAGAAATGGCTGGAAATTAGTAAACTTCCACTTCTTTCAGCACTGTGGAATCGACTGTCATACGTAGCTGGCTGGCTCTTCCTGCAGCAGTGCCCAAGGCCGTTGCGGGCTTGAATGGGCACCGACTCTGCGGCTGCTGCTGCATCACAGAATGTGCAGCTCGCATGTTGTTCAACACAGGGAGTCCCATATACACGACGAGGGCAGGATGGCTCGGCAGAAACAACAGTCTAGGACCGAAATGAATTCACGATCATGGCACCATTCGATGGCTCACACAGAACAAAGCCAACTGAACAAAGCTGCTGTATCTGTTGCACGGATAGGGAACATCGAATCAGTTGCTAATTATAATCGCCAATCGGCAATATACTATCGGCAAGATGGGTAACTTGATGTCATTACTGACATTACGCTTATCTAGAACGTCTAACTTATAGCAGGACTCTTCATCCAAAAGAGAACTCGTAGCAGGACTAATGTGAGTAGAATATGCCCAAATCGCCATGGAGTCAACGCCCAAGTCTTCGTAGACTTTTTAAACAATTTAATCGGTGAAGATGAAACTCTGAGCAATCTCTAGTTCATTTCTCTTCAATTCAATCCATCCACTATCATTGATAAAGCAAAAACAAGAGAAAATGTTTCGCCTTGTATCTCCGATCCATGATACGTTTACATTCGTGTTCACGTTCGTCTCAGTCTTTATGTTGATTGCGCAAACAAATTCAGTATCCTTCAACTTCACTGGATTCAAACAAAATGACCGAGATCTTGTCCTTGAAGCTAATACGTCTATCACGAGCGGTTGTCTCCAGCTCACGAGCACTGATGTCGCCACTGGCCTGAATCAGAGCGAAGGCAGAGCAAGTTATGCATATCCGGTGCCACTTTGGGATCCTGTTACAGGGAACATAACGGATTTCACCACCACTTTCTCATTCAAAATCATACCGGTGAAGTCGTCGAGCTGCAACGTCTACGGCGATGGGATTTCCTTCTTCTTGGCACCCATAGGCGCCGTGATCCCTCCAAATTCAAGCGGTGGATACCTTGGACTTGTAAGCGAAGAGTACTACAATGATACCACCAAAAACCAGATTGTCGCTGTTGAATTAGACACATATGAGAATTTCTGGGATCCGAGCAGTCTTCACCTGGGCATAGACATCGGTTCGGTAGTGTCCATCGCCAATACCACGTTGTTAGACCCCCCCAACGACGGGTTGACTGGAGAATCCTTGATCACTTACATTTCCACCACAAAGACGCTCAGCGTCCTTTTATCATATAGTGATGATTACAGCAGTTCGAAGCTTAATAAGACGGCAAAGCTTTCCTACAACATAGATTTGGCCACCGTCTTGCCAGAGAACGTTAGGGTGGGCTTATCTGCGTCAACGGGTTCGTGCTATGAAGTTCATCAAGTTTCGTCATGGAATTTCAGCTCAACCTTACAGCTTGATGAAACCAATGCGCCGGCACCAGCACCAGAATCTGATATAAGTGTGCCGGCACCAGCGCCAGAATCTGCTTCCACTGTGCCTACAAACAACAAGAGCAACAACAAAGACAAACGAGTACCACATCAGCCTATCGTCGGCTTAATTGTAGGTGTAGGTGTAGCAACATTGGTGGGTGCTATAGCACTCTATTGGTTCATAAACTGGAGGAAAAGGTCGACGAGTAATGATGCCGATGATTCAGAAGGGGATGAAGATTTTGAAAGAGGAACGGGGCCGAAGAAGTTCCCTTACAGCGAACTTAAGCGTGCGACCAACAATTTTGCTGATGAAAGGAAGCTAGGGGAGGGAGGTTTTGGAAAAGTTTACCGGGGTTTGCTAAAGAATCCCTATACAGAAATCGCGGTGAAGCGGGTCTCTAAGGGATCAAAGCAGGGGAAAAAGGAGTTTGTTTCCGAAATAAAAATCATCAGTAGGTTGAGGCACAGACACTTGGTTCAGCTCCTTGGTTGGTGCAAACAGCAAACGGATCTACTACTTGTCTACGAGTACCTGGCCAACGGGAGCCTTGAAGCACATCTCTTTGGCAACAAACCCCCTCTTCCTTGGCCTGTGAGACATAGAATCGTCCTAGGCCTAGCATCCGCATTGCTCTATCTTCACGAAGAAGGAGAGCAATGCGTCATCCATAGAGACATCAAGTCGAGCAACATAATACTCGACTCGAACTTCAACCCCAAGCTGGGAGATTTTGGCCTCGCGAGGCTCATGGACCACGAAGTGAACTCTCGAACTACGGTGATTGCTGGCACAAGGGGCTACCTAGCACCAGAATGCGCCATCACAGGGAAAGCGAGCAAGGAATCTGACATCTACAGCTTCGGTGTAGTCATCTTGGAAATCGCCTCAGGTAAGAAGCCACTTTCGACCAATGAAGAGAACGAGGTGATCACACTTGTGCAGTGGGTTTGGAACCTGTATGGGAGAGGACTTCTCCCCGAAGTAATTGATCCAGCGCTCCATGGTCAGTTCCATGAGAGCGAACTAGAGCACCTGATTGTCGTAGGATTATGCTGCTGTCATCCAGATAAGACCCTTCGCCCGACTATAAAGCAATGCCAAAGCATCCTAAACCATGAATTGCCTTTGCCACCATTACCATTAGAGATGCCTTCGTTTGTTTACTCCAACCCGCCAATGAATAGGAACATGGTCACATTTGCATCTTCTTCTTCCAATACAAGAAGTACCACCATGAGCTTCAGAGGAGATCACCTTCAGCCTTCCACCAGCTCCGGCTTCGGATCCGACAGCCCCTCATCCTCTCGTCCAGAGCATCCATTTCTACCGCAGGTATAATCTATCCGTATCACTCTATGTCGTGCTATTGGTTTTGTCATATGAACGAAATAAGACGTTTTGGTTAAGCAGATTGTCGTCTAACTGCCAGGAAATAGATTCATGTTGATTGTCCCCGTATATACTCATGTTTCATATTATCTGTCAGAATGTTCGATTAAATAGACATTTCATGTCCCAGGATACCTGAGATTGACTACCTCAATCATCTCCTATGTTCTTAGTATAGCGACACCAAGGAGCCCTAATATGCAATCTTCGATACAGAGAACTCCCCCGTCCTAGATAAATTGTGATACTTTGATTTTAACAGTTTTTACTATAGAGTAAACTGAACATCTGATAACTTCTCGACACCATCTCATCGAGCAAATCAACATCATAATCCAGATCCAGTTCGAATTATCCTGACTACTTCATTTCTCCATTTCCATTCACCAGCAAAAACATGCATCTGTTATAAATTATGAATTCGACATCCTAGTATAAATTTACAAACTCTACATAATTGAATCGACAATTGAAGATCCAGCATCTTAGATTTGGAGAAACGATATCGATGTGCCCGCCGGCAACGGTGACGGAGACGATCAACGGCTAGGGATTTTTCATTCGGATCGCATGGGGACAATCGCGATTCTGACATGGGTACAGAGATTGAAAGAGAAGAAAATTCCCTTTTTTTGGGCTTCGGGTCCGCGCTCGATGTCCTATTGGGCTTATTGGTATTGGGCTTATTTGTGAATGAGGCCCGGCCTGCTATGGTCTCTGCATTGTACTTTTATCATGGCCATTAGCTGTGATATACTCAATTTGTCCCATAAAAATTACAATCCTTTAATTTAAATTTATTGATGATTTATCCAAAATTATAAAAAATTAAAAATAATTTCAAAAAACTACACAAGAGATAATAATTTCAAATACATATAAATTTAAAATATAAAACCATACGCTTCCTCCATCACATATCCATCACCAACATCGTCGGACATATCAACGAAATCCAACGACGTCGTCGTAATCTTCATCGAAATCTTTGTCGTTAGAAGATGATCCTCCTTTCACTCAACACAATAACAACTCAAAATAATATAAATACGTAACTGATGTCTAGTTTGGGTCATGATTCTTCTGCTACTCTATTTCCCATATAAGGCGCTATATTTCAGAAACAGAACACCTGAAGCAGGATAGCTGGAATTAGACATTGCTCAATTCAAATCCGTCGAGGTTTACTCTCTTGTTTCCACATCTAGGAACTAACTTCGTTCGTTTTATCGCTCAATTTGATGTCGATCATGGTTGCGAACTCCTAGACAACAAGGATGGCGGCGGAGTGATTCCGGTGGCTCATGATGGTAATCGTCACACTCCTCCGCGCCGCCATATCCTGCTCCATCACCAACACCTTCCTCAACGGCAACAATATTATAATCGCAAGCGATTCAACAATGCGAAATGAGAACTATGGCACGACATTGACGTAAACAAATCGGATGATGGAATCGGAGTCGTGAAGATGGCGGGTGACGGTGGGTGATGGCGGACATGTATTTTGCGAGGTGAGAGGGGAGGCCATGGCGACGTGTAGGGTGAAATGGAATTTAGAGATGAAAGGGGAAGAACAGAAGGGGTGAGGGCTGAGTAGGGGATGTTGGATTGAAATTATAGTTTTTTGGAATGATTTTTCCAGGCGTATGTTTTTGTGATTATTTCTTAAAATGTATAGTTTTGAGTAATTTGTCCTAATTTTATATTGAATAATATTAAAAGTATGATTTATTATAACAATTGTGAAAAGAATTAACGAATGTACTATTACTGATTGGACATTATTCTTATCAAATTAAAAAACGTTATAATTTTTATGAGATATCTATTTATATATATATATATATATAATTAATTAAGTCTCTTGGCACCAAGTTTAATTTGTCCTATATTAATTACAATATCACATATTTATAGTTATATTTAACCTAATTAACTTATAATGATTATTCATTTCTCTTTTCTTCGTCCTAGAATAAATACAACATGTGTTTTTTGGGTGTCCCATAATAATTATAACATATTCTATTTGAAAAGATTTTATCTAAAAAAAATTAAACTAATCAATCTCAACTACAATACACCCACCATCTTCTCTCGTAACTGTTACAATAAACCCCATTATCATAAAAAAAAATTTCTTCATCAAATTTTATAAAAATTCAATATACATATAAAATTTTATATTTATCAATTTGTGATATTTATTCTGGGACGGAAGAAGTTGATGCTTTATACAACTCAATACCGCAGGGAGTTCAATACCGCAAAAGTCGGTCCATTTGAAAACTGGAGTAGATAATAAAACTCAATAACTCATAAAACAACTCTCAAAGTCTAGGCTTGTACAGATCGACCGGGGGGGACCGTTAATTTGCTTAGATTTTTACGTGATTCTCCTAACAAGTAATTTTACACGTGAAGCGAGATTCATTTACTTATGTGCAATACAGTGTAAGATTCTCAGAAACGCAACGCGTTCACCATCAGTTCGGTGTCTGGTTGTTTTATGATGCATCACACGCCACAGATGAGCATATTATATGTTGACGATATATGTAGTCGTGCGATAATGCGATTCACAGATCAATTATCGATCATCTGATCATGGAATTTTTAATACGGATACTTTGTATATTAGTTCCTCATTTTAGTTTTATTTTTATAATTTTTTCGTCCCATATTATTTGAAACTCTTTTCATTTTTTATTATATATGCAATGTTTTTTTTAAAAAAAAACTTTAAGCATTAAAATATTAATAAATCGTTAGATTACATCCCACTAATTCATCCTCGGCTGTTTCACTAAACTCTATTAACACTAAAAAGTATTTTATTTATTAAATCTTATAAAAATTCAACACATATTTAAAATCTGAAGTCGACTCAAAGCGTTTTAGTTAATTCGGAATGAGTGAGTATATTTTGTTTCCCCTTTTGAATAGGCCATGTGAAATGAAGTCTAAAATCTAGTGTATCTACGTACTCCTATTACATCTATGAGATTATTAGCTGGCTATATAGATAGGTTGCACCTGATTTGTGGATGATTAACTACTTTGAATCTGAACGTGAGAGATGTGATACTAGTAACTTGGACCACATTGATGTGTGCTTTTAAAGCTGCCTTGGATGCATCCAAACCAAGAACAAGTAGGCAAATCGTACATTATTTCCCCACTTGTTCGAATATACTATGTCGACCATCTTGGTCCTTTTCGCTAGGCTTTATCATTTCATACATGTTGGAGCTAATATTTTGAAGAACTCTTTGATCATATTTTAACGAAAAAACATATTGGGAAAAAAAAACCCTTATTGATCGTATGATCAGACAATTATCTTCTATTAACATAGTTGAAACTAGTTTATCAAAAAAACATAATTAAAATTATATACCTCCGCGTAGAGGAAATAGATCAATATTAGCACATTTATTTATTTTCCACGTCTCCGGATTTAATTATTTAGAATTAGATCTCCCAATCGATCCGATTCAAGGAACATTCATACTACACCATTACATCATAATTGAAACTATATTTCGGACTTCTTGTCCCCTGTCAAAATTATAATTACAACTCTCCCATGTTCTAAAACATAAAGGAAGAACATATATAACATGCATGCCATGTCTAGGGTTCAATTTCTGCCCGCGATGGATCTATGATCGAAGCTCAGGCTGAGCGGCTAAACCGAGCCATGGTGAAGCGGCCGACTTGCTCTGTTCAGGATTTGGCTTGGACTTATGATCAGCTGTTGGATGGTTCAAGGTGTACGGAGCTCTTGCACTGAGCCTGTCTTTTCTCTTCTCAAAGAACCTGTGGAGTGATGCCTTCCTAACAATTGGTAAATCTGCCCAAACAAAGAACAAAGTCTCCGATCAGTCTCAGTTGTTAAGACAGAGTTAACATTACAGAGAATCTAATGATGAGATGTTATTATTATGGAACCATCTAATCAACATGGTTGATAAAATCATAAGCACATAATTTTCCTGCACTGCAGATCCCATGTATATGCACAGTAGTTTTACATTTGACAATATTCAAACACAACTACGCACCAAGAAATGTGTGTCTTTTGAAATAAAATTCGTTTTTCATCTCAAAAGCAATCGAAGTAAATAAGATCTTTATATGCATTTGAAAAATTTCGGCATTATCATATGTGGATAAACAAGGTGTCGAACTCCATCAGACCTATTTGTACACTGATATCATACTAAATCTCTAAACTTCAACTGAAAACCAATGACCTAGGCTCTACCCAATATTTGTAATATTTAAGTCTCATTGACGTGGATAAACTATTCTAAACATTTTGCTTGTATTTGTTAATTAGTTCCTCAAGATCAGATGATGTATCAAGAACTCACCGGAGACTGTCATGCGATTAGTCAAACCAGGAGCAGAAACATTGCTACCCACGACCGGCGAAGCCAAACCCATCGGTTGACCGGCCACATCAACTGCGTTCCTCACAGCAGATCCCTTGCTCGCGAGCTCAATGATCTCTTTCACTTTCACGGCCGAGACATCGTTGTAAACGATGACTTGGCCGTTGTAAAAGATCGTCATTTGAGGTGAAGCTGTGCCGGTAGGGGCTGATTTCGGGATGGTTTCATCGTAGAAACCTACCCCGGAGCTCAGTGGGAACAAATTCATCGTCGACATGGCCGAATCAACGTTCGGTGCACCTGTAAACACGCGTCAGACTCAGTTAATAATTCTGGATTTTACTATTCATATCAAACAGCCGCTCAATAATATTGAGCGTGCTCATGTATCAATGATTAAATGATTTCGAGACTAATGGTTACCTTTAGGCTCGACGATGGCGTCGGGGTTGGCGAGGTTGAGGTCTCCCGAGAACCTCATCTCCTTGAGATACTGCCTCAACAGATTGCACGTCTTGTTGAAGCTCGACGTCGAACCCATCTTCGCCGGCGAACTCATATTTCTTGTACACTGAACAAATTCTTAGGTGTTTCGTTTTTCTATTTGGATCGTCTCATCATCGATGATATAATATGATGGTGGCGAGGAGGGCGTGGCAAAAAGGCGCGAAAGGAATCGTGACTAAATAGTGTGGTGGTGTGTGAATGCGAGGGGATTTGTTTGTTGAAAATAAGAAAAGAGGGGTGGGGAGATAGCTGTCTTCTTTATTACGTTATCATTTTTAAACACGTGTTCTTTCTGTTCTTTGGGAAAAAAAAACAACGAGTACGGCAACGAAAAGGATCAGAATATTTTACCCCAACTTTGTGTACGATTTTTTTTTCTTTTTAACTTTTGTGTCAAACGTTAATACCCCGTGGTCTCATGGAAAAATACTAATAAATATCATGTAGATAATAAAATTGATCGTGTAATGATTGATTTATAAAACGATGAATAAAAGAAATTTTTTTATAAAATCATCGTGGAACATCAAAGATAGTTTTAATTACATATTATAATTTTGGATCAAAATAAAAATTCTAAACGTATTATTTAATAATAAAAAATAACACATCAAAATATATAATAAATAATATATTATTATTAAATATTATATTTTTATGAGACGAGCAAAATATATTTACTCTCACTGTTACAAGGAAAGGTGATAGTGTACGATATGATGTCATCTTTATTAGTCACTTCGTCTGAAATTAAATGCACATAAATTAATGAAAGAATTGAATATCGGTTAGTTTTATTATTTTATCGATGTATAAGGGGAAAAGAAGATATAAATATAAATATAAATATAAATTATATAGATTTATATGATATAAAATAAAAATAAGAAAATATGATGTTTTTATTCGAAAGTTTTTAATAGGTAGTTTTGTAATATTTGTGATACGGAAAAATAAGAAAATTTATATTACAAGACATAATTTACATCAATAAATAAATATAATTAAAATATTACTTCTTTCATCCCATTATATTTGCAAAATTTATTTATTTGGACAATTTTAAAATATAAATAAATATCTTATTTAATAATGTTTTCACTAAAAAAACAACAGTCATCTTTTGTTATTGTAATTTTATTATCTTTTTTTATAATTGTTATAATAAATATGATAATTATTTTAAAAATATTTTTTTTTATCAAATTTTATAAAAATTAAATACATATATAGATTTGTTTACGGAATCAATCGATTGCATATAACACGAGAGCGAAGGATTAAAAATTTTTCGGACGGATAGACTTTGGAAAACCGGAGCATCGTACCTGTTGGCGCGTTTGTGGTCCAGAAAACGGTTTGAACGTGGGGAATCTTTCGCAGGGGTCAACAATAATAAAACCACACAGCACCGCCTCAGTGGTCCCCATCAACACCACCACCCCTCCTCTCCTCATCAAGCGGTAATTGCACGTTCGCCCATGCCAATACGAAAGCGACACGTGGAATGGGCCCATCGTTTGTGCAGAGCTCATCGCTACATGTGAACGTGATTGATAAACTGTGTTGTAATGTCTTATCATAATAACCACCATTATTTTATTTTATTTTACAGTAGCATTTTTTTGGGGGGACTTGGATGTTGTTGTCACTACATCTACGTCGACCACATTGTTAAACCGGATTACGATGTACTTCCTTCATTTCATATTTATTTCGATAATTTATTTTTGTTAATATTAATGTAGAATTTAAAATGTATATAATTATAATTAAATATAATTTTTATAAATTTATTATGAAATATTAATGATTGAATAAGTTACATATTTCAATGTAATATATGTCGCGGGACGATCAGACACAATTTAATATAAAAACGAGATTTATATTCATACGTATAGAACAATGTAAGATATGTACAAGTCACGATAATTGTGGGACTAAGGAAATATGATACACTATATCAAGTGAAAACAACGCATTGAGATTAAAAAACACCGATAAAGAATTGAAATTGAATTATCAATTTAATCATTTTGAAATTATAAACAATATTCTTTTTTTTAACGGCACGTATTTGATAATATTGCGTTTTATTTTTTACGATGTCAAAAAATTATTTTTTTAGCTAAGTGATAAAGTTTATAATTAATTTTTCAGTAATATTTCATAGTAATTTTATGAAAAAAGGATATTTATTTATCACAAACTAAACTTTGAAACACATGCCTTTATAAATATTATGGGACCAATCAATAATTTTTTTGGATGAAAAGGGTTTAACCAATAATCCGTAAGATTGTTCTACGTCAGGTTGTTGTGAGATAAAAATTGGTGGGATTATCAAGTGGATCTAATCCAAAACATTGTTCTAAAAATCGGCATGATAGTATCGATTTTAATGAGAGACCACAGAGGTGAAATCGTCGCAGCTTCTGGGGAGAAATATTGGGGCAGATGTGGAGCCTATTGTTGGCGAATCTTTGGCTATCCGGATGGGTTAGGAACTGGTCAGAGATCTGAGCATGGAATATATTAACAAAAAAAAAAAAAGGATTAAAATATCTTTAACATAAATAATTAAAGATATTCATAAAAATATGATAATTGATTTTATTTATCATTGACTATGTCTATGGATATCATTATCCACTCGTTTACATTGTATTTGCAAATTTGGAGAGTTATCAACGACACGTGCGTTCAGGAATGATATATCATGTTTATGAAATATTTTAAAGTGAAATTTATCTAGAAGGTTAACTTTTCAATTTTTTTTATGCAGGTCGCCAACTAATTTTTTTTTACCTGAAAGGTTATTTTTTAAAATTAAATATGGATTTGATCATATTTGCCCATATTTTCATTTTGGAAATGATCAAGTGCAATCCTATTATTTATCACAATGTGAATATTCCTTTGTTTTCATTTAAATGATTCGATAATTCAACAAATTTAAAAAAAAAACTGATTCGATCATCTTCTTCGAACACTCCTTCGATCCTCCACCGTCATTGCCTCTCTCCCATCACCCTCATCACCACTATCGTCGTCGAGCCTCCACTGTTTCCGTATCTAATCTCGTCATCGTTCTTTTTTCTGCATCGATACCCTCTTTCATCGTCTTGTTTGTCTCTCTCCGCATGAGTTTTACCCCGCAAGGATTGTAGCCTCTCTCTCCTCCTCCTCCTCACCATCCCGTTATCTCTCTTTCTCCGTTAGTTGTATACCTTCATCGATTAGTCCCTTCGAAGGAGGTCGAATCAGTTGTACATCAATTCATCAATTGTACGTTTTCATCGGTTGTATTCCTTCGAGCAGCTCCACCGGAAATGGGTCGCGCGGATGAGTTATACCCCACAAGATTTGTACCCCTGTCTCTCTCTCTCCTTCTCACAAACACAATCTCTATGTTTCTCTTCGCCGGTTGTACACCTTTATCAATTAGCATCCTCGAAGAAGGTTGAATCAGTTGTACTCCTTCGCCAGTTGTACGTCTTCGTCGATCATATTCTTTTCTGCAAGTCCGTGAAAAATGGGTCATGCATGCGATGACGGTCAATAGAGCGACGGTGGAATGATGGTTATGATGACGATGGGTCGTGTGAAAGAGATGGTTCGTGTAATAACCCAAAAATTTGTTGAATTTAAAAATATATATTGGATTAAAAATATACCTACGAAGCGTATGCAACGAATGCATAAATAAAATTTATGAACGATGAACGTTACATCGTTAAGGTTATTGTACATTTGAGACACAGGTTTGAGCTTGAAAATTTGAGATGATTGAACGAAACATTATTATGAAATATTTGGGATAATTAAATCAATAACGATTAATTATCGGGAGACGTTATGATCGCATGTATATATATAACGAACGAATCAACGTTATAATGTTATAATGTAACGGTTTTTAATCTCAGAAAGTTATATCGTTAAAAGAATTACGATATTAACGTTTTTGATACGATTAAATCGACACGAATTAATTAACGGAGGATTATTATTACGAAACTCAGATAAAAATAGACTGACGAAAATATAACGAGGGATCAAAGTTTTTAAAAACTTTTCTCTCCATTTGCTTTGCTTTTTTCTTGTCCACACTCACCCCGCACTCACCCCCATCGAGCACAAGCCGTCACCACGCACCACCACGACATCCTCCACCACTACCACCCATCGCCACCACCAAGCTACCAACCACCCCGTCATCATCATCAAAAGCTCGGGGAGATTGCACAGACGAAACGTTCGCGCAGCCAAGGAAAGGAACGCGTCAAAGAAAGTCGCGGCCTTCGCTTCCTCTTCGTGCGCGCCGCCTTGTTCGGCCAGGACGTCACCATCACTTAACTCGTAGCTCTCCATATCACATGCCATGACCATCAACGCGCGAGGAAGACAACTTGTGAGGAGGACAAGCCGCCGACAACCGCCATGAACACGAACAAGCCGCGCGCGGGGGTTCTCTATGCTCGTCTCGTCGTCCTCACGTCGCCGTCATCTTGGACATCGCTGCTACCTCTCCGACGATCACTAAGGATCATATGACGAGTTGGAACGATGCAGAGAAGGTTTGCATGGCCCCTTGCGCGATGGTGTCACGCACAAGACGAGAAGAAAACTCCAAGGAGTTTCCGGCCTACTTCCGGCTAAATTCCGGCTGCGGTCGGGTGGTCAGCGGTGACAGAGAGTTCCTGAGTAGGGTGAGGTGCCTTGGTGGTGTCGGGTGCCTTTGGTTTCGAGATTTGGACGTAAACGAACGTTAAAGTGCCTTAACGAGCTATTCCGGCCAACTTCCGGCCAAAGTCCAGCGGGTAGCTGTGAAAACGTTTGGCAGAGCAAGACGATGTCTTTTGATGACCTCGGATGTAATGGGTGTCGAAGTTGGTACGTAAACAAGCCTTAAAACGGCTTAACGAAGCATTTCCGACGACGTTCCGGCCGTATTCCGGCCATATTCCGCCCACCGAAGGTGACGACAGCGGGGACACGGCGATGAAGAAGGCAGGACAGCGGGATGATGACTTCGGGTGTCAAAGGTCCTAGGGTTTCTAAGGGATTCTTTAACCCTAGGTAAGACTAGGATAAAACACGCTTCAAAGGTAACCTAACCCCTCTCGATCCTAATCATGCTTATTATTTCATCAATATGATGTGTTATGATGATTATGATGTAGAGAGTATCGACAGGAGGGCGATGATATGCTTATTTGCTTAATAGATGCGTTGAGACGATAACGGAACTAGGGCTTCGTTAATTTATGCATGGATGCATCCGTTGGGTTAGAAGACGCCATCTAATGCAAATAATGATTTAAAAGGGGTCATGAATGTATTACTTTGAATATGCGTAAACTTAACATGCGATATGAGGAATTATACTCAATTATGAAACTTATACGATAATAAAACTAGGGTTTCAATAGTATTTATGCATGGGAACATGCGGACGTAAAATAATATTCAATATGATCCCTAAATGTCATGGATGAATTTTCGTGATATGTGTGCGTGTTTGGTGTGGTGAAATGTTGAATTGATCTTGATCACGGGATTCATGCACTAAATGAACTAAATATACTATGGGAGGGGTTCGGGTTGCTTAAATAACCTTGACATTAGGTTTGTGATCGAAAATGGTTGTTTTATATGTATGACATGTGTTG
>JAOVYX010022633.1:0-14381 GCA_035668315.1 Drosera spatulata
ATCTTTCCCCATTCCTTAGGATAGTAACTATTTTAAGTTTGTTTAGTTGGACATTCGCCATTCCCTGTGGGATCGACCCCTACTTCCTTATCTACATTAGTAACTTTAGCGGGGTAAAGATAAATTTGCACGTTTTGCGACGAACGTGGAAGTAGTCATATTTACAGCGTGTATCGGCTTCGCATCATATGACTTGAGGGTTGTTTTTACGGGTATTTTGGATACGATATTGGCTAGGAGTGTCATTGGACCCTTGTCATGATCATGACACTATCAAAGGCTATTGAACTGTGCTAAACGAAGGTGTCACGGTCTTGGCAGCCCTTGTGATGATTACAACATACGGATATAAGCTCTGTTTGATTTTCTATGCGCTTCACTGTCGTGACAGACCGGAGTCACGACCCCGTTACATCAGGAATACCATATTCATTCAATGATAGTATCTAGATTCTCTTAATTTTAGTTTCGAGGACGAAACCTTTTTCAGGAGGAAAGAATGTATAGACCCGAAAAATTTAAGATAATTTATTTTCTTAAATAATAAAAAAATAGTATATTACGAAACGTCGTAATTTATATAACGAAGTTATAAAATTCGTATGTCAAAAATCATTATAAAAATATGATAAGGACCCGAAAAATTCGATAAAATTTAGTTTCATGATAATTAACGTAAATAGTAAATACTAGTACGTTATACTTTATTTTGCGGGGTTAAAAGTCTTGTTGATGATATAATAAGGAAAGAACATAAAATATGAATGAAATACAACCCTAATACGCGGAAATACGGTCTTAATACGAAAATACCGTATTTATACAAAAATGACCTAAACCTAATTTTGACAATTAATTTCCTTTATGTCAATTTCTACTTCACTTAAATTAAATTAATTATCCACTAATTATCCTTTAAATATCAACTAATTATCCACTAATTATTCACTAAAACTGTTTTAATTGATTTAGTTTTCTATAAATACACGATCTCTTCTCCTTGAAAAACTTCCCACAAACATAAAAACACTCCTTGTCATGCAAAAGAAGAGATAAGCAAGAGAAGATAAGAAGGAGAGTTTGAGGAGAAGAGGAGAAGTTAGGGTTACAAGGCGACAAGGATCCTTCACTATTAATAAGAAAAGGTGATCATCTTGTTTAGTAACTTTATGGAAAATCATATGCTCAATGATAAATTCCAATTTTAATATATATTGAATCTTCACATCTCTAATTTCTGATAAAGTTTATAGATCATGATTTGGAGTCGTGAATCTCAAGATATAAATCAAAACATATGGATATATTAATCTATAAAAACTGGTTACAGGGATAACTTTGTGACTTGATCTCGAATTACAAAGAAAGAGTTAGAAATCGAGATTATATCAATGAAAAACCCTTGAAGTTTAGTTTTCATAACAGTTTAAAAATTTAAATTTGGAATTGTATGCAAGGACTGATTAGTAAAGTAAGGTCAAACTATCTGATCTAGCAGAAAATATAAACTTGAACGAATAAACTGCTATTATTGGTAAGGTTTCCTGATGAAAACTTTAATTATATGGAAATATTATAGAGTCTAGTTTATTAAGAATTTTATGAAATAATTTTTGGAGTTGTATACTAGAAGTTATAAATTTAAACATGTCGAAGGATCATGTTGGACAGAATCCGAAAATGAACTGTTTTGACCCTGAAACAACTCCAAATGTTCACAAACATATCTAATGATGATAAATACATAAAATCATCAACATGGACTATCAAAATAAGTATCAAAGACTTTTCTCAAAGCTTGGCACCGCCACATAATATTACCATGATGATTTTTCAAAAAGTAGAAACAAACATGCTTAACTCCATAAGGTGAACAATTATTCGGAATGGTGTGTCTTAATACGTGTATCCAATTATATTATTGGACTTGGAGACGTTGCTCGTTGTCACTTAAGGACGAGGCTGAGCATTTGCATGTGAAGAACTGTGGTAAAAGGTAACGTTTAGATTTATTTTGTGTGGTAATATGTATTATTATACCGCGGGTATAATAATATGCGTGGGAGTCCTTGGTCGTAGTCACTAATTGTATTTGACATAAAATGTGTTCCGACGTACCTTATTGCCTATCACTTGCTGTGTGTGGTGATAAGATGATTTGTGTGTTAGAGTTATGCCTTGTTTGTTGGTATAAGGAAGATGAGTGAGTGAAAGGAGTGTAAATCCATAATTTGTGTGATAACTTCGTGGTATAAAACACAAAGAGCGTTGCATCTATCGCATGTGCATACAGTGACTTGGTGGTGACATTCTTTCATCGACCTAATGAGGTCGTTTTGGTATGAGGGTATCACATTGCAGGAGACCCTTGGCTCCAATTTGCATGATCCCCTTTTGCGGATGTCCCCTTTTGCTAAAGCTGAAGAGAGCTTACTTATGAAATTGAGTAAGTCTCGCCAAGGACACAATTATAACAATGAGGGTATCTATTCTCTGTCGTCTCTGTGTGATTTATATAATGGTAAGCATAACAAAGTCTTGAGTGAACTGTTGAGTATAGCAGTTCGTGAGACTTGGACTGGGGACCTGACGTGTCATAGTGTCATTGTCTCAGTTTGTTTGAAATGGAGGTCTTGACTGTCATACCATAAAGGGTATGACGGTAGTAAATGACGTTGATAATGTCTTGAGTGTCGATGGACATGTAGTTTTGAGCGTTGCTACGTGATGTTAAGTGTGCTTATTGACTAGAGTGAATCACTGGTATGTTTGTGATGATAATTACGAATGTCAGATTGGCATGATAATTTCAGAGTACTAGAACAAAGGATCTAAGTGATCATTTCCCTTTTCTTTTCTTTCCTTCTTCTCTCGTGTAACCCCTAGTAAGGGGACCGACATGTTATTGAGCTCCTATAGCTCACGGTTACTATTTTTCTGTGTCTTTCTTCTTCTCTTTATTACAGCAGCACGATTTGAAGGAGAAGTGTGACCTAAGATTTGATTCTAGATGTAACTTATGTGTGAATGGGATTCTAATGTTAGAAAGAGTTGTAAATTTCGCAATGAAATTGATATTTTGAGTTATGGTTCAGTGCATCAAAAGTTTCTAGAATAATGATGTATAAGTGAGCTTAGCTTAATTCTTATGACTAAGTCAGGATGTATAGTTTTTTCCTAACCGAGCCGTTGGGCCTAGCAACAGTGACGTCATATGTATCACTAATAAGTAATGGAACTTCAGGACGTTAGAATAGTACTACCTATACCAACAAGGCACACCTTCCTTTTTGGTAGCCCATCACATTAGAACTCCGCAGTTAAGCGTGCTTGACATAGAGTAATGCTGAGGTGGGTGACCTCCAGGGAAGTTTCACGGGGTGTGTGTGAGTGCGGCCAAAGCACACTGAAAGGACTAGTGTTAGTCTGTGGGGTCAGTTCTGAACTTGAAGAACGATTCGCGGTAGCTCCCCGGTAGCGACGATTGGCCTGGGGTTACAGTTGGAATGGCTATTCTGACTGTGTATAGGAACTTCCCTTTTGGTAGTTTAGCTGTTTTACCCTTGTACTTCGGCCACCTGTCATATGGGTGAATTGATGTCACTAGACCCACATTCCTTTTTGTTGTAGAGATAGCAAATTGAGTGATAGTCATAGTGCTTGTTGGTATGGGGATGATGGCCAGCTCTATTGTCGAAGTCGTTGGCTCTGTTTTGGGTAGTAGTTCTTCTTGTTCGGCTGTGCTTGCCAGGATTTGGAGCCCAGTTATCTTTGCTACTCTTTCCTTCTCCTCTCTGATGGCCAAGGCTTTTCTTCTGGTGAGAGGGGTTGAGACTAGCTCGTGCTCTGCTATCTGGACGCTCTGCTATGTATTTCTCTGCTTAACTGCTCGGTATTCCTTCAGAGCTAGTTTCAGTGTATTGAGAAGATGTAGATGACACTTTTTGGTTTTTACTACTTCTGCTATCATCCTAGGCATTGTGTTGACTAGGGTTTGCAGCAAAGGAGGTACTCGGGCTGGCTCATTCCTCATTTTTTCAGCATCCTTCTTCTTGAGGTTGGTCAGCTCCTCAATAACTCTTCTTCTGATGGATATGTTTTGTTTAAATTGCTGGATCATGTTTGTTCTCATCTTGACCACAAGTGGATCATCATCCTTGCTTACTAGAATATTTTCCAGAGCTGCCAGTTCGATTTCTTTAGTAGGTAATTCAGCAATCGACCTTCTAATCTGTTCTTCGCTGACTCGACTTGACACTAGAGTGGCATTCATTTTCTTCAGAAGATCCATCAGCAGATCCTCATATAGAACGGGTGTTGTATCTTGCATCAAACCAGTTTCGGTTACTTCTATTCTTCTGTTAGAAGTATGGTGATAAGCTGCTAGTGTAGATACCCAATTTCCATAATGTTCGAACAATGGATCAAACTCCTTGTTGGATTCCTTATCTAATGGCTCAGATGTGTCTTCTCCCTTCCCCAATACTTTTTTGGGAATTTTGCTGGTGAATCTAGCTCTTTTAGGTCTGTTTCTCAATACAAGTATGCGTATGAGAGGTATTTCCTCACCATACTTGGAATACATTGCTTCTCTTTTCTCAATGAAAAGAGTGCCAAAGTCCTTCCGTTGCTGTTCTGAGTTCCTAGATGGCAGTGGTTGAGCTGGAATGAGACCCTTTTGCTTGCATATCAAGCGGTGCTTGAGTTGTTGACTAGACGATGACTTCCGATGATGTAGTGACTTTCTCCATTTGTTCGCTCTACTGATGATCTTCACACTCATTGTTCTCCTATTGCTGATTCTTCTGGCTCAAGAGTTGATGGACGATAGTTTACTTCTTGATCTTGGTTGAGTTGATGTTCTGCCTGACTTCTGGTTTCCTCAATAGAGGGCTGCTCTGATGGTATGATGTTTGGTTGATCTATAGTAGGTTCTTCTGCGTTTGTAGTTGCTTCACTTCTAATTTTCTTTGAGATTTCTCCTAATATGCCTTCTGTCTGATCTAGTTGTTGTTCTGCTGAGATGAGAGGCTCTTCTGGAGTTGATTCCTTCTTCTAATGTCTCTTTTGTTGGGGTTTTCTCATCTTTTTCTCAGTAGGTTTTGAAGTCTTTCTTTTTGTTGGAGGTCTTCTGATTTCTTTTATAGGTGAGGACTTTATGGTTGTCTCTGCTATGTCCTTGCTTGCTGTCTCCTTTTTTTCAAATGTTGTTGGAGCTTTTCTCATCAATTTGAGTATCGAAGTTCCAATTCTTTTGTAGGCATTTATTGCCATTCCCTCCGTAGAGTTGACCTTGATCTTGTTCTTAACAAGCAGACTTATGATTTGTCTAAATGCATCGCTCTTATTTTCCTTAAGTCGCTTAATGAACATTCCAAATACTAACTTGCTCCAGTTTAGCTTTTCTCCAAGGACCAAACCGGTCATCATTCGCAGTTGATCCTGATTCACATGATCCTTAGAGCCTTAGTACGTCAGCAAGGAATTCATATTTTTCTTGGAAATACTTCTTGAGTAATTGTCCATTCTCTGGGATATATGTCGTCATTTTGTTCATTCCTTCCTGTATCTTTTCTACTGGTAACTCTTCTGGCAGTATTGCATTATCATTGAATTTGAGGGCTTCAACGAAGTCCTTGGCAGTCCATATAATTTCTTCACCACGTACGACTGTTATTATCTTCTCGCCATCTTTACTGATGCTAGTGGAATCCCAAAATTCTAATTCCTCTTGGACTAGGATTCTTGTTTCTTCTCCAAGTAGTACCTATAGACCTGCATTAACAAGGATTTGGGTGATCTCTTTGATCCCCTCTGAGAAATTAGATACCTCATCAATCAGCAAGACATTTCCAGCCTTGATTTGTGAGGTCTTCGCTCCCTTTCCTGCCATTTGTTAGTTTGAAAATTAAGGGTAAAAATTAAGATATAAAGAGAAAAACTTGATCGAGAAGTGCGAAACAAACTAAGCAACTATAAAGGTTATCAAGAATTTGAGACTCGGAGATGTTTGCTTGCGTATATTAAAAACTAGGGTTTGTCAGTAGGGTGTGCAAGCATGAGAGGTGAGTTGAGAGGAGAAGAAAGGTAAAGTGTGAGAAATTTGCCAAAGTGTTGACATTTATGGGCAGTTAAGACAACGGACATGCGTAAAAATCATAATGGCTATAAGTTTCTCAGAATAGAATTGTAATCGTTAGAAAAGAATCTTTTACGCGTCATCAGCAGAGTGCTACCTTGCTTTGCTGTGTTGTCCAGTAGAGTGATTATATCGACTTTGTTGTGCCTCAATATTCACAATCTATCAATTCTAATTCTCCTCTAAAGTGAATGAATTTCTTCTCATCTAACGATTTCGTGAAGATATCTGATACTTGCTTATCTGTTGAGATAAATTCCGATGTGACTTTCCTCTTCTGAATATGGTCCCTGATAAAGTGGTACTTGATGTCTATATGCTTCGTTCGTGAGTGGAACACAGGATTGTTTTCTATTGCTATTGCTGAAGTGTTGTCACAATATATGGGTGCATATTGTTATTCCTGAAGTGTTTCTATTGCTGAAGTGTTTTCTATTGCTATTGCTGAAGTGGAACACAACCTAGAAGCTGTGATCTCATCCAGAGAATGTATAGGATAGATCCTATTATGCCTCTCTATAAGCTGACACTTATGGACTTTTCTTTTTTATCCCTTTCCTACATGACAGAGGTGCTCATGGGTGTTCTCAGGGTACTGGCACTTTCTAAACCAAATTTCTTAACCATGTTACTTAAGTACTTAGATTGGTTTAGAAAAATTCCTTTTGAGCTCTGCTGAACCTCTAACCCAAGAAAATACTTAAGTTCTCCCATAAAACTCATCTGAAATTTTGATTTCATGAGTTGAACAAACTCATCGCAGAGTGCATTATCAGTAGATCCAAAAATGATATCATCCACGTATATTTGCACCCAAACAACATCTTTATTGCTCCTCTTGAGGAATAGGATTGTGTCTACTTTGTCTCTTATAGACCCATTTTTAAGAAGATATGTTGATAAGGTCTTATACCATGCTCTTGGTGCCTACTTCAACCCATAAAAGGCTTTATGCAGCTTGTAAACATGATCTGGAAATACATGATCTTCAAACCCAATTGGTTGTTCTATGTACACTTCTTCTCGTAACTCACCATTCAAGAACGTGTTGTTAACATCTATTTGATGGACTGTAAATCTTTTGTGAGCTGCATAGGCTAGGAACATTCTTATGGCCTTTAATCTAGCAACTGGTGCAAATGTCTCATCATAATCTATACCCTCTTCTTGTGAGTAACCTTTAGCGAGTAGCCTGGCTTTATTCCTTATTATA
Source organism: Drosera spatulata (assembly GCA_035668315.1). Lineage (NCBI taxonomy): Eukaryota > Viridiplantae > Streptophyta > Magnoliopsida > Caryophyllales > Droseraceae > Drosera > Drosera spatulata. The sequence continues at coordinate 7,353 of JAOVYX010022633.1, forward strand.
ATACCATTTTCATCTGTCTTATTTCTGAACACCCATTTTACTCCTACAACTGGATAATCCTTGGTTATAGGAACAAGTCTCCATACCTAATTTCTCTTGAACTCATTTAGTTCTTCTTGCATGGCTTGAATCCAGTATGGACATCTCAAGGCCTCTTCTGGTTTCTTTGGTTCAATTTCTGACAGGAAGCATGCTAACAGACACTCCAGTGCTATTCCTCTTCTTGTTCTCACAAGTTCCTCCATACTTCTAATGATATTTTATGTTGGATGATCATCAGTCCCGTGACGCTTCCTTTTATGTACTTCATTCAGATTCAGGTTGTGCAGTTCTGCTGTTCGATCTTCTTGTTCTTTTGCTGCTTGAAGCTTTGTTGAGTCAGGTTGTGATGCCACCTCTTCTAATGGTCTTAAATCATCCCTTTTCGAAGATTTTTTGTTTTCATACATGCTTGGACAGTATACAATTTCTTAATCAAAGACATTGGCATTTCTGGGGATAGAATATTTTTCTTCAAAAGTAATATGCACAGTTTCCTCCAGCACATCAAATCTTTTATTTAGCACCCTATAGGCTTTGCTCTCGATAGAGTATCCTAAGAAGATTCCTTCATTAGCTTTGGATTCAAACTTTGCTAGATATCTTTTGTCGTTATTGTGGATGAAGCACTTGCATCCAAAACATGTGGAAGTATGCTAAGTTTTGTATCCTACCCTTCCGTAGCTCGTATGAGGTCCTTTTGTGTATCTTATGTATTAGGAATCTATTTTGTACATAGCATGTCGTATTCACTGCTTCTACCTAGTACTACATAGCTAGATTTGCATCTGATAACATGGTTCTAGCTGCTTCTATCAGTGTCTTGTTCTTTCTCTCAGTTACTCCATTTTGTTGTGGAGTTCTTGGTGCAGAGAAGTTAAGTGCAATACCATGATCATCGTGGTATTGATCCTGATCATATTGATCAAATTCTGTCCCATAGTCACTTCTGATTGCCATAACTTTTTGACCCTTCTCATTTTGGACCTGCCTGAGATACTTGGCGAGGATTCCATAGTCATCTTTCTTATTGTGTAGAAAGAACCCCCAAGTGTACCTAGTGTAGTCATCAATGATAACTAAAGTATATCCCTTTCTACCTATGCTCTCAGTCGACATTGGTAAAAATAGGTCCATGTGCAGGTGTTCTAAAGGTCTAGAGGTCTTGGCAACTCCTATACTTTTGAAACTTACCTTAGTTTGTTTATCCTGCTGACATGGTCCACACAGCCCATCCTTGGAAAACTTGTTCTGAGGCAAGCCTTTGACAAGATTCCTAGAGCATAGATCATTCATTGTTTCAAAGTTTAGATGAGCTAATCTTCTGTGCCATAGCCAGTTGACCTCATTTAGATCATTTGTGTAAAAACACGTGATTTCCTTAGAGGTATAACCGAAAAGGACAAACACATTACCTTTTCTTTTCCCTACCATTTTAATTTCATCATTGTCTTTGTCCTTCACCTCACATATATCCTTGGTAAAGGAAACACAAAATCCCTTGTCACATAATTGACTTATGGACAAAAGATTATGTTTTAGCCCCTTGACATGGGCAACGTGCCTAAAGATTAAAGAATCGGTACCTAGAATTCCATATCTTTGGTCTTTCCAACTCTATTGTCTCCAAATATAACGAGGGGACCTTCCATCTTTTCATATTTTGTTAGCGGAGCTTTGTTTCCTGTCAGATGCCTTGAGCATCCACTGTCTAGGTACCAGATTTGCTCCTGATGCTCCTGTATAAATATATCATTGTGCACATTGGTCCCCTTTATGGGTCCTTAGGTTAGGTTTTTCTTTGGAACCCAAAGCCAAGTGGTCTTCTTGGGTTTGTTCTAGCAGTCATAAGACATATGACCTAGTTCTTCACACTTATAGCATTGTACTCTAATGGTGGTGTGATAGGGCATTCAGTATGGATTTCATGGTGGAATGCCTGGATAGTACCTGTAGTATGTTGGTCTCCAATATTCTGTTCTGCTGATAGTAGAGCATGAACTCTGTTGTCTCATGCCTTTTCTTTGCTATAAGAGATGGGCATTGGCAGAGTGAAAAGTTATGGTATACTGTCTACTGACAGTTAGTCTGTCCTTGGCAGGTAGAGGTTTGTTAGCTCTCTTCTTTTTCTTTTCCGAAGAGTTTTTCACTCTCATCAGTTGAGATGTATCCAAGCCCAGCTCTCCCCTTTTTTGCTACTGTAAAATGAATCCATTTTAGATCCTCGGTCTTCCCATTCCAAGTGTCTATCCTGGATTGAAGAGAAGCTTTTTCCATTTCCAAGGTGTTCACTTTGTCCTTGAAAGCTTGGTTCTCTTGGACTACAATGATTTTTTGTCCAGAAAACTGGCAAAGTCTATAGTAGTCTCTTGTAATTAAGAAATCTTGTCAGCACAATGATTGTGCTTTGATTTTGCTGCCTTATATTCTTCTGGAAAGTTTTTGAACAAATGAATATAGTTCGTAGAGATCTTTGCAATAGCCTCTCTAAGATCATCTATAGACAATTCAGGGTTGTGAAAGTCAAATACCATGTTAATCATCTCCCTTGCCTCCCTTGCATCTTCGCTCCTTGCCATTAGACACAGTTGTGCCTCTATAGTTGATACGGTTTCTGTTTCCTCTTCTGAGTCGCTCCATATTTTTGCTACTACAGCTTTCTACTGCCTTTTGTAGTCCCTCTTCTTTGGTCCTTTCCTTTTACCGTATTCATCTTTTAGAGGTTTTCTGCAATCTGCAACAAAGTTTCCTGGTTTTCCACAATTGAAACAAGTTGAGTCTTGCTCCTTTCCTCTATCTTTTAACTATTGTTCTTTTCTGAAACTTCTTCTTTTCTTGTTTCGCAGGAATCTTTTGAATTTTCTAGCCAACAAGGCTACATCCTGGTCTGAGTGCTCCTCTTCTGATTAAGTGGTGCTGGACTCTGGTGTACTTTCCTTCTTTCTGGGTTCTGAAGCTTTCAGTGCAAGATTCTTTGAAGAATTTTCAGCTGGTAGGTTTATAGGACTCCAAAAAGTGTTGCTAAAGTGGTGGTATTCAGATTTCTTGACTCTCTGATTGCGGTTGTTTTAGCATCCCATCAGAGGTAAGGCACCTCATGAATTTCAGATTCAGAGTCTTTTGTTCAATGGCATGATCCAGGTCATTGCGTTTGTTGATTGAATTTCAGATTCAGAGTCTTTTGTTCAATGGCATGATCCAGGTCATTGCGTTTGTTGATCAGTACATTGAAGTGCTTAGAGAAATCTATGAGACTTTCACCTTCTGTCATCTGGATTCTTTCATATTGTTGAATCAACACATTCTCCCTATTTTCCCTTATCTCAAAGGTTTCTTCCATCCTAAAAAGTGGAACGTTCAACACTACTTATGTTGTCTTGCAGTGTATGACTGTCTCAAACAGTTTTGGCTCAAGAGATTGATAGAGTATGTTCATCGTCTTGTTATCGAAAGGAAACAAGTTCCCAGTCCTTTTCAGGGTAAGCTTTTTGTCATCACTTGGATCTACTGTCATGGGAATAAAGGGTCCCTGAACAATGGTTCTGAAGATTCTTCTATCAATAGCATCCAGGTGCATCCCTATACTCTTTTTTCAGTGACTAAATTTATCGACAGTAGATAAGGGAGGATTGACATGCACGCTAAGCTGAGACATTCTCACAAACTAGTTAGTAACTTTTTTGGCAGAAGTAATCAAACAAAAGAGTGACCTTTTTCTCTTCAAAGCTGTAAAGCCTAAAGAGACAGGCTGTGATACTGATTGTTGGGCCTAAAAGGACAAAATAAACCTAGAAGGAGGGGGGGTTGAATAGATTTATTTTGAGTGAAATAATACATTAGCAGAGTCAAATAAGCAACTCTACCGATTATTTAGCTCGGCTTTGCTGTCTGTTGGATTTTGAGTTTCAGGGTGCAATGGTTACTTCTTCACTAGTTTCATGAACCAATCGTTCTCAGATCTAGTTAGATTTGTCTATGTCAAGAAAACAATAAATATGCAAGAAAGATAAAGACACTAGGTTTATAGTGGTTCTGACGATAGAGTTCAAATGAAACTCTAAAGCATACTTCCACTCTTCCCTCTGTGATCAGTGTGATCAACTAAGAGGTATTCCACTATGTGTTAAGTTTTTGACCCTTAACCAGCTTACAGAGTACACACAAACAGTGTAGTCTTCTACTTAACCCCTCACTTGGACAGCTTACTAAAGCTCTCCTGATGATGTGTGTGTAAACATACTTTGTTTTCTTGGCTTAAGTTATGTGTTTTTGTCGATTTTAGTCTTAGTTTGAGTCATTTTAGTTCCTTTTATTGTTAGAGCTTCGATACTGTTGTATTTCATGTTTTTCTTATAGGAATGGAGTTCGAAGCTTTTCTGATCTTGAGCTGTGTGAAAGGAGAATCGAAGCTTATTTTCTAAAGTTCTGGTTGATCATGAATGAGCCGAGATGTGTCTACCCCTGGAGCTTAAAAATCGAAGTATGCAAGTTTTTGATTGAGCACAGGCCGTGCTTGTTAAGCACAGGCCATGCACGATAGGCTCGGGCCGTGCCACCTACACACAGCCCTTGCCCCCTTTGAAAACTGCATAATCTTATCTTGCTATTTTGATGGGATTTCAGTTATTTGTCATTTCCTATATATACCCATTCCCAAAGAACGAAAGGTGGACATTTTTATCAGGTTTTTCGTTAGAGACGAGGCCAAGACGGTGACGAATTCGTCTTCTCTTCACGCCTTTGACAAGAGGTTGATCTCAGATTGTTCATATCTACGCTTTGTTGGATCATCATCATTGCGGAGTTGTAATCGGCTGTTTGTAAACCAATTTTCATTGGTGATTGGTTCATACTCTATTCCTAGTTATGCTAAAATGACTACTTTCAATTGTCTGTTGGAGTTTTTGTTTTCATCCATGACTATGATAGCATAAGACTTTAGTATGGCGTAGTAGTTTGATCTCTTTCATGGATTCTAATGTGACGTGATTTCGATATTTATTAATTTCATGTTCAAGATTTGTGATATCATATTCATGTTTTGATTGATCACCTTAGTACATAAGAGAAGCATGTATGCAGTCAAGCCATTCTTTTTTGATTGATATATGTACCAAATTCATAGGATAATGGCATTCTTTTGGTTGATGTACGCTATAGTGCTAATCTGTGTTAAGTTGTATTATGAGGTGTTATAGAAATAATTATAATGCGACATGTTCAGTTTATGTTACATTTGGGCATAGAGTAAATACGTTAGTTATGTCATGCTTTATGGTAACCAATAGTTTTATCGGCAACTCTCTTTTTGTCGAGCTTTATTATAAGCACCTATCATAAATGAACATCAAATTAAAATGCTAGTCAATGATTGAATCCATGAAGAGTGAAAACTATGATCGCCATACACTTTATCAACTCTGACAAAAACATTTTCAAACAAAAGTCCAAATTCTCTAGTTAAACTGTTTTTTTTTTAAATTTGATTCTCATACTCAACAAACCAACCCCTCCCCCTCCCAAATGTTACAGGAAATTATTAGATCAACAAATTAACTCACAAAAACTGAAAAAGCCATTCTCTACGGGATCGACTCGTACTTATCACTTCTACCTTATCATCTAAAATTGGTTAGTATGAAGTAGTACTGATAATTCAATTTGTAGCACCTTGCGACGAGTTCTATCAAATTTTGTCATCGTTGTCGGGAAACGATGTGAATTAATTTGCCTTCTATTGATTTTCTTTTTTGTTTTATTGTCATTTTGCGGGAATTAATTGTCTTGCGTGCAACTGTGAATTAATTGTATTGCATGCAACTGTGAATTAATTGTATTGCATGCAACACATTGTTAGTAAGCTTAAGGAACGAAGTTCACCAATTGTGCGAGGTGAAGCATCATCTAAAAAGGCTCTTAATCGACCTATTGGTGAGATTTGTTCAATTTTCAATATGGATGAACCTGCAAAACGCACAAAATCCTCTGAATCCACTAGTTGATACTTGCATGTTAAGACAAATGACTGAAGATAACATTGAATCTCCATTGTGTATTGTATTCCCGGATATGCAAGGGCATTTTAAACTTAATTTTAGATTTCTTCAAAAGGTACAATCTTTTCGTGGCCTTCCGGGTGAAGACCCACATAGACACTTGAATAAGTTTAGGGTAGTATGTGCGAATATGAGATCAGATGGAGTGAATGACGAAGTAATTAAGCTTAGAGCTTTTCCATTTAACGTTCAAGATGCTGCAAAAAATTGGCTCTATGATCTGTCCAAAGGAACCATAAATACCTAGGGGCAGATGAAATCTCTGTTTTTTGAAAACTATTTTTCCACTTCAAAAATCACCACAATCCAAAAACAAATCTATTCAATTAGACAAGAAAAGGGGAAACTACTACATGAATATTGGGAAAGATGAAATTGTCTTCTTTCAAGCAGTCCAAACCATCAATTTTCTGAGAATTTCTTGATTCGCTATTTTTATCAAAGTATGTCTTCAACAGACCGTGGTCTTGTGGATGCAGCATGTGGTGATGATCTTTTAGATCAACAACCACAAGTTGCACGTCAAATCCTAGAAAAAATGGCAGCTAATTCCCAAGACTTCAATCGCGAAGAGGATCTCTCTCATGATGTCGATGAATTACCGAGTTGTTCAACTTCCACTGATAAGAAGCTTGATAGTCTAACAGATTTAGTCACCTTGATGGTTCAAAACAAAAATAAGGTTGCACTAGCCAAAGTCTGTGGAATTTGTTCTTGATATGTATGAAATTACACATCGTTTAGTTATTCTAAACGTTTGTTTTTATTCCCTTTAAATTGTCTAAATTGTGTTTTAGTGTCGTTTTATCTTGGAATGTTAGTATGTCATGTGTTGATGTTTTATGACAGATTGGCATGAATTTGAAGCAAAAAGGAAGAAGAATGAGGAGAATGGAAATCCATGAACTCGAAGTGCTGCATTTCACGTTTCATT
>JAOVYX010022634.1:0-14380 GCA_035668315.1 Drosera spatulata
AAAAAAAAAAAAACCTTACTTCACAATTAGTTTAAATCATTGGAACAACCGTAGCTGTGGGATCAACCCTTTCTTGCATTACTATATTAATTTGATTAATTAATAGTGAGAGTGAGTGAACTTGATACTAATTTTATACGTCAAGCGACAGTCGTATCACACCCTCACCGAATCAAGATAAACAATCGATCCCTCCAAACAAACTAAGGATCATCAAATCTACCTCCACTATCTAATTAACTCGCATCCAATGCTCTAAATAAGATATCAAAGACAATATTAAATTATAAACAAAATGATTTTAAAATTAGGATTTTAAAAATTTTATACTTTACGTAAATCGGAGATGAAGATGTGGGGGATGTTAATGTGTGATTGATGCCGACATTGGTGGTGGAAGTCTTGACCGGGACTGCAGCGATGGACTACCGTGGTGGACGAAGGCGCGTGGACGACAGGGCGTGGTGGTTAGAGTGGGACCAAGTAGGAGACATGGGACGCGAAGGTGGTCAGACGGGGAGCAAGCCGATGGCCGGACGAAGAGGAAGGTGGTGGTGGTCGACGGACGACGGAGTGGGGCGAAGTGTTTTGTTTTATTCTGATGAGAATGTCAAAGCACTAGACAGATCTCGGGGGTTATAACAAGCTTAACGATCGATTACCTGTTCCCTCGTCAATCAACGACGCATTTGCTGTAAATTTGCGACAATGATTATTTCTATCTCTAATCTTTTTTGAGCGAATGAAAATATTTTTCAGTCGCAAAGCTTGCGATTGAACTGTCACAAATTCATTATTTTTTTATTGATTAATCGGTTTCATTTTCGAAATTAATTAACCATTTTTTAAATAAATTGGTTCATTGATTTCAGTTTAGACGGTTCAGTCGATTAAACGGTTTTATAACCATTTCTACACTTTTAACCACCGACATCAACCATCGCTTCATCATTGGCTACAAACCCAATTGCCATGTATGTGAGAGGCGAATGTGAAAATAGAACGATGAGAACTCACTTGATATAGTTTCTCTTACGCTTTGCTTGTAAGTGATGATTATAAAAAAAAAAAATAGAAAGAGAGAAAATCAATGGATTTAAGAGAGAAAAGAAAGGGAGAGAAAAAAAAAAAAGAGATAAAATGATTCAATTTTCTCTGATGTGCCTTTGTGAATTTGTAGGTGAAATTTAAAATTTTTCTTCCCATTTGCTTGCAAGTAGAAGATAAAAAAAAGAAATCCATAATTTACCTTTCAATTTATAATTTTCTCTTTTTGTTTATAAAAACAAACCAAAACAAAATGCAAAGACCTAAAGTCATACTTCACGCTTGCATTGGTAATTCTCGATAAAAAAAATACTAGCTTGCATTAAAACACGATTGTATGAATGACAAATCCAATCGATCTACTCTTCACGTTTTCACTATCAAGCTTTGTTGTACTAATCAGCTTTCAAATGATGAACATATATTCACGTAAAGATTGACTTTGTTAATAAATACCAAAATATTATCATCAAAATTGTAATCAATCAAAATCGCTGAATTAAAAATCCAACCTTTTCTATTACGTACAACATTCCTGCTGTACAATCCAACTTGGTGGCGCATGATTTTACCTTTTTACATGGATAGTTTTCTCTTATAGATCGGTATCTACGAATAAGGAATTCAACTTGTATAGCTCTAGCCTCTAGGCCTACATATATATCCTAGTTATCCTAATGTGTTCAATTGTTGTCAAACAACATCATCCAAGAAAGTCAACAGCTACCTAAACTGTATAAAGCGATGTTCCTATCACAAAAAGCAACTATGATCGTGACTATATAATCCAAATTCACAGACTTACGGGTTTTCAGCATATGGAACGTTGTTAGTCTCACATGTATTACGGATTTTTACTAAGCATCATTTGGATACGTTGTACTGATAACTTACGCTAAAGTCAAACCGTGTAGAACTTGTGCACCAAAGTATTTCCCAAAGATCGAGGAAAAAGAAACAATAAGAACGTACCCAAATCACAAAATCACCATCATTTTTCTCGACCACAAGTTTCCTCCTCCACCAACAGTGTTTCAACGGATTCCTGCTGATGTGTCAGTGTCTCCAGTGAAAATGGTTTGCAGATTATGATCAAGACACGATTTTGACAAATTTCGGTCCAATTCTGTAATTGAACCCATTAATATATCACCCGTGTGATACATGCAAAATTACTTAATTCCATGAGTGATTAATTATTTATAAATTGATGCTTTATATGATTATTAATTTTGATATCATCATAGATTTTTTTTGAATTCTTTTGATTTTATCGAGAATATTTAATAATTCCTTGAAATATATATAATCTAAGGGACTTTTTCGTTTAATCTTGTTATAAAAATTTTTCACGTAACAACCAAGATATTTTTTTATCACAAAACGAAGTTTGTATAATTAATTTGATAAAACGAAATGAATAGACGAAAAATATGGGAAAAAAAAAGATGAAAGATTTTTTTCCTTCTTTTTTTTAATAAAATTTTATATATTGTATTATGAAAAGTTATCTGTTTTTTTATCCAAAGTCAACCATGCGCAGGGGACAACAAGGATGTAAAAAAAATATTATTAAAATAATTTTTAAATTACTTATTGATGTTTGATAATATTGTCAAATATTTTCATAAAATTTCTTTTGTGTAAACAATATGAATGTATATATATGTATATATGATTTCTATAATATAATCTATTTGAAATTATCATGATATTTATTTTTTTTGTCAAATTAATCGTATCACACTATGAAACAGACCAAATTATTATTGTACTTGATATAAAAATTTTTGATTTTTTTTCTTTTTGACAAAAGCTCTTAGTTTTTTGTAATAAAAGTTTTCAATCATATCATTTTCTCTTAACAATTAACACCAACGATGAAAATATTTATCCATATATTTTTTTAACACGATATATATAAAGGGTTAATAATATCCATGAAGAGAAAATACGAACAAAAATTCCTAATTATTAACTATTAAATCCCTCAATAATAATTGAATTGATTAATATATTGATTTTCGTATAAAACGATATATCATGATATAACATGATATCTCATAAAATAATATATGATTACATATAATGAAATAATACGCCGAATTAAAAGTATATATGGATACGTGGATTCCTCCACAAATAGTGTCAGTGTCTCCACGAAATGTTTCAACGGAAGAACTGTGCACCAAAGTATTTTACTTGATGGGCCTTAAGGGTGTTTGCAATTGAAATGGGCCATGATGATGTACCCTTGTTTCACGCAAGCCGACTGCTTATGGGCCTTAGAGCATTTGCAGTCTTATTTCGTACTTGTTTTAAGATAAACGTAAGAAACATTGATTTGTATCATGACCTGTATATATCTAATTAAACTTCAATATATAATATTCAAACATTATAATGAATGACGGAAATTAGAATATAATAATTAATTTAAGATTAATCTATCATTATTTTTATTTAAATCTTAATCATTAAATTTTAACTAAATAAATATATATCGTGATACAAATTCTTCAAATTTTTATTTATCACCGAATATTATTTTTTAATATAGAAAGAGAAATGATCTTATGTATGATTAATTTCAACCACCAAGACGCCATAGGTGGTATTGGATCTTTAATTTGGGATCAAAAAAATCTAATCAAACCATTGAGTGTTTTAACTAAAACAAGTCTTAAATTTGGTTTTAAAATATCTTTAATAATATTTTCTTCGTCTCACGAAATTTGCAACACTTTAATTTGGATTGGAAATTTCTGTATATATTGAAATTTATGAAAATGGCTTTTTTTTGCCTTGGGTTTACGTGAGAGAGAGAAATGAGACAAGGAGAAAGATGAGAAAAAATAATATGATAAATTGATGTGATATAAAATAAAAAATAGGAATGTTTTGATAGTTTTGTAGAAAAAGTTTTCTATTATGAAAGTGTTGTAATATCTTCATCTCATAATTATTGCAATGTTTCTCTCCCCATACACTATTCAACACGTAATTTGAGGAGTTTCGTTACTGATCTCAACGACGATATTAAATTATCTATTGGTCCACGATTATAGTACGTAATATTTATTATCATTAATATTTCACGATAATTTTTCAAAAATAACGTTTGATCGTCTCGCAACATCGATCAAACCTTCTATCATTATGAGCATCTTTTATGGGACATCCAAATTTTAAAAAAAATATTACATCCTTCGTGGGACGGATGGAGTATTTAATATTTTTTAAGTAATTGCATGTAAATTTTTTTAATAAATATTTTAACATATTGTATTTTGGCGAAAATGAAATGTTAATATATAATAAATAAATTTATTTTATAAATTTATTTTATAATCATAAACAAGAAGAAATTTAATGCATGATCAACCAAACTTCGTAAGAGGTGGATATATCTTTATATATTTAAATAAATTATATGTTAATTAATCTATATAATCCCTATTTTTGTCTTGTTTTCATCACCCACTTTGTATTTTTATTATTTTTTTGTTTATTATATAATTTGTATATAAACTCAAAACTTAAACCCTGAAAAAAGAAACCGTCAAGTGTGCATCTTCATCACTCACTCTGTATTTCTTATTTGTTTATATAAACTCAAAACGAAACAACTTACCACCGATCAAACTCGAATAAACACACTTCTCCTTGCTGAACCAAAAAAAAAATGGCGTCCCAGTACACAAACATCTCCGACTCCAACACAGCAGCCCCACAGCCGCACCCCATCTCCGTCGCAGACGACGAAGTCAGAGACGCTGGGGGTCGAGAAGAGGGGACGAGGGGGACGAGGGGGACGAGGGTATGGACGACGTGGTTGAAGAAGGTGATAGATACGGAGGAGGCGAAGAAGCAGGTGTTGTTTTCGTTTCCATTGATCATGACGAATGTGTCTTTTTATCTGATCACTTTGGTGTCGGTCATGTTCGCCGGCCACCTTGGCAAACTCGACCTCGCCGGCTCCACGCTTGCTAGTGCTTGGGCTACCGTCACCGGCTTTGCCCTCATGGTCAGTTTAAAGTATTGATTAATTTTCTTGCCCTCTCCCTCGATTAGAGGGAGAATCATCAAAAGTGGATATCCATTTACATATTGATTTTTTTTTGGCTCTCACCTTCATGGTCAGTTTACGTATTTGATTATTTTGTTGCCCTTGCTCGATTAGAGGGAGAATGTTTAAAAAGTTGACTCTCGAAACAACTGTTCCTGACATTTAACTTTTGTTCCCCTTTTCACCCTTTTCATTCATTTCATAGTATATCGCAACATGTAATTAAGGTTCATTGTACATCTGGGGTCTTGTCAATAACTAAACCTTTTTAAACTAAAAAACTGAGGTCATCGATGTACTTGTAATTAGGATTATGCATGAGTCACTTTTTCCCCCAACTCATCCATGTACTTGTAGATGATAACAACCCCCAACGTCATTTGCCCATGACGCAAAGGATAAGTTCCTTTGCAAATCATGTGTTACCCATGATAACCTTCCAGCTTGTGTTACCCATGATAAAAGGGAGAGTTTCCAAACGAGTTGCTAATCTTTTTCCCCAATGTTACATAGGAACACAATATTATTGACAAACATGTCGTGATTCATTGGTTCTATAAATGAAGCACCGTCCTTCAAGTCCTCCGTACTACTAGGTGGGTTGGCTTATGAATTTTCTTGCTTCATCCTGAACGATATAAGACCTCGTCGTTGTGATGCAGTGCTTCCAACAAGGGTGTGGTAGGAAAGAATAGGCATGAAGTAGTATTTGCTACGATACTGATATGAGATTCCAATTTATTTGCTGACACGCAGCCAGGGTGTAGTAGAAAAGAAACAGGCGTCCATTGTATGATTATGGGTTTATATATGAGCCCAATGCATCCTGTATGTGACTTTTAGTTAAGCTTGAGCAAATCCGATCCTTCTTGGCCTCCTTATGGGAAAATAGTGATATGACGCCGAAGGGGAAGAACTCACAGGACCAAGTGTGCAACCTTGAAAATGAATTGGAGGTGGAAGATGGCTCGCTCTATAAAGGGCATAGCAGAATTCGAGCATGCAATCTTTAGTTATGCATACTCAAGAGGTGTAAAACTAATCCAGTAACTTAATTTTGGAATCGGGAAAATGACTATATAGTGATTGGAAAAAGTATCTTTTATATTCCTACAATTCTCGCAGTCTTCAGCTTGGTTTGTGTTGTTTCCTGACACCAAAATTTTGGTTTCAAGTAATCTTTTTATTTCTATCGGAAAGACCTATCAGTTAATTATACAGGTTGCACATTTGAAGTTGTGAATTGTCTTAGCTCTTGTAGTTGCTGAGTCCTTTCACCATTTCAAAAGTTTTTTATAGCTACCATTTGAATTTTTCGTGATGTCTTATAACTTAAAAGTTTCCTGAATTTTGGTCCCCTAGGCTGGGCTCAGTGGTGCGCTTGAGACACTATGCGGGCAAGGTTTCGGCGCAAAACTCTACAAGATGCTAGGAATCTATCTACAATCAGCCACCATCATCTCCATCTTCTTCTCTTCAATCATAGCCATAGTTTGGTGGTACACGGAGCCGATTCTGACGCTCTTACACCAAAGCCATGAGATCTCCAAGGCAGCAGCTTTATACATAAAGTACTTGATGCCCGGAATCTTTGCATTTGGTCTGATCCAGAACATCATGAGGTTCCTTCAGACGCAATCAGTTGTCATTCCGCTTGTTGTATGCTCTCTGTTTCCCCTCATTCTACACATTGGCTTAACATATGTGCTGGTTCACCTCACGGGGCTCGGTTACAAGGGAGCCCCATTGGCTGCCTCGATCATGCTATGGATATCGGTGCTGATGTTGGCTGGCCATGTGAGTTTGGCAAAGAAGTTTGAGCAAACTTGGACCGGGTTGTCGATGGAGTCGTTCAATTATGTGTTCTCTGGTTTGAAGTTGGCTCTGCCTTCTGCTGCGATGGTCTGGTTAGGATTCTACCATTCTTTCTTATGCATCCAATGTCCTGAATCATGTTATATTGGAGAATACACAGTATCAAAAATGCCAGATTGTTGAAATAAACCTGTGAGAATTGGCTATATATAGTTAACATTGGTAACACTGACCTCAAACATTTGGTGCTTGGTTTTTCCTAATAGGATAGCAGAAACATCCGACCTCATAAAGTCTAGTCAATGATAACATGTTGAAGAATCCAATTCACTATACTGCAAACATAAACTTGTAGTAGAATGGTGATGAATACTATATCTTGACATGTTTGCTTGGTGCTAGCTGAATTTTCTTGCAGCTTGGAGTATTGGGCATTTGAGATTCTGGTTTTGCTGGCTGGACTGATGCCGGACTCTGAAAGTACCACTTCGCTAATTGCCATGTGGTGTGTGATCAATCAAATTAATATTTTTTTTTCGCTATTGCTTGGACTTAAATGAAATTTTCTCCTTGGTGCTCCCATTAGCGTCAACACGGAAGCCATGGCCTACATGTTCACTTATGGCTTAAGTGCTGCTGCAAGGTGACACTCCAAGAAGCTATCTAACTTCTCCAGCTTTGTGTACTTTGTTTTATTCGATTTCTGAAATTTGAAATTCCAACGCTATTTCAAAAGCTCAAGCTTATGATAGCAGTCTCAAGATATGAATTAAATCTTAACCATAACAGATGAGAAAATGTGGTTGCAGCACGAGAGTATCAAATGAGCTTGGAGCTGGGAATCCAGAGCAAGCTAAGCACGCTATGGGCGTTACTATTAAGCTTTCTGTACTTCTAGCCATTCTCGTCACTACTGCCCTTGGTTTCGGTCATAACTTGTGGGCAAAATTCTTCAGTGACAGTCCCAAGATCATCAGCGAGTTTGCGTCTATGACTCCGCTGCTGGTTATTTCCATATTCTTTGATGCCATACAAGGTGTCCTTTCAGGTACTAAAATTTTTTTACTTGGTTATCTTATTGCATCTTTTCATTCTAGGATCTGGTCTCTTCAAGTGTTTGATCATATCTGATTGTTGAAGTACATTGGTCAAGCAGGGGTGAGCAGGGGATGTGGATTGCAGCATTTGGCTGTGTACACCAATCTCGGAACTTTTTATCTGATCGGTATGCCTGTCGCATGCTTGCTTGGTTTCAAGTTTAAGCTGTACGCCAAGGTGCGTAACTCATACACTGCTAATATAGCTCATTGTATTCAACCGGAGCTTTTCAGCATTCACAGGATTGTGATTATAACTCCTGCAGGGACTTTGGATCGGTTTAATCTGCGGCCTTGGCTCCCAAGCTGGTACTTTATTTTTAATAACATGCCTTCAGCAGTGGAGCAAACTTGAGCTCGCTGCCAAAGAGAAAAAAGAAATCCAGTCCACTCAATGTTAGAACAAACTATGATCGACAAGGAATCATGAATGCTGAACTTACAGTAGTGGTCCAGTGATTCAAGCCGAGGAGATCTGAAACTATTGTGATATAAGTCGAATTGTTATATCTCTCCTTTTGTTATCTTCGATCATTCTGATCATCCTTTCTTATCTGTTTGAGTAAACCTGCAATTGCTGTAGCATTGCAGGTGTTAAAACAAGATAAATATGCGATCAGCATCCGGTGTGACTCAGTCATATCTGCTTGATTGAACTTGTAGTTCTCACACTATATATGTGCACTATATTTGAACAATTACCCGATTTAGCTACTACAAATATAGAAGAGTCACTTCTCAACTTTGTCAATTACAAACGGAAGGACTCTTTGTTGCCCTATAAATTCGAGAACTCCTTGTATTTTGCCTTGTATTCCCATTTTTACTAAGTTACAGGGACAAGATCAATATGACTTCCAAGAAAGCTTTTGCGCTGCTGTTTATAGCGATGATAGTCATGTTTGGAGCGATCGAAGTCGCAAATGGCTACGAGATGGAATGTTACGACAATTGCTTTGGGAAATGCATGAGAACTGAGGGCTCCAATGAACCGTCTTGCAACGAGCAATGTGGACCAAGTTGCGAGGATGATGCACCGTAAAGTGCTCTTAGTTGTAACAAGTTTGAGGGATTGCTTAATGAGAAATTAACAAGTTTGACATTGTTGTACTCATATTAAGGATTTTGTTAAATATATATTGTTGAATCTTTTAATATGAGTTCGAATTTTTTTTATAGAAATGATTGCTCCATTGTGTGATGGATCTCTCACATCTTCCAGTGGTAAGACTGGTGTTTCATTCTTTCTTCAATTTTGCCTCATGCATGATTTATAATAATGACTCACATCTTTAAACTGTTGTTCGATGTCATTTATCATGACAAGACGAGTCAGATGTGGAAAGATATAGTAACATACTAGCACATAAGTACAAGCATATGCATTGCACATGTCCGGACCGGTAACAGAGTAACCCCAAGAACCACATGTCAACCACATAATAGGAAAATGACAGATCGGCACATAATAGGAAAACGCCAAAAGAGGATGTGTTTCTTACCACCAGTATTGTATGGTTACCTACATAATTGGATTTGAATATCAACTGCTAAAACCCATTTTCAGATAAATTGACGAGAGATGAGTGAGATTGGGAGAATCGGATCAATCCAATCAGTTCAATCGTTGAAATGAACTAAGTGATGTGACCAGGTCGATCCGGTGAAAAAGTCGAACAAATAATTGACGTGGTCAAATCCGGATTGAACCGATCAATTGTGATAAAAATCGCATAAAAACATTGATAAAACCCAGCCGGTCAAGTTGATCCAAAAAAAGTTTAAAAATTAAAAAAAAACATATTTTTCTTTAATTAATAGAACTAACATGTATATTAGATTATATTTTCTAAGAACATACATATAGTATGTAAATATGTATTTAATAAATATAAATCAAATAAAATGTATAAATCTTTAAAAATTTAAAAATATTATAAAATAATTTAATCATCGGTTCAACCGTTCGAATCAGTGACCCGTTGATCCGAAAACTTCGCCAGGTCGATCATCGGTGCGGATTTGATAACTATGATTCGGAACCAATATACTCATTAACTCATATCTCAATAACTACTATAAAGCTCACTACACTAAAAAAAATAAATAAATAAATTATTCTTTTTATTATATTTTTGAAAGGGACAAATTTAAAAATACAAGAAATAAATCAACTGACACATAACTCACGTATTGTGCCAAATGTAAATAAGTTTCATTCTTATATTACTATCAAACAACTTGCAATCATCCCTCAATTGTCTATCAAAAGACATTTTTGTATTAAGAGTAGAATATTATAAC
Organism: Drosera spatulata; assembly: GCA_035668315.1. Taxonomy (NCBI): domain Eukaryota; kingdom Viridiplantae; phylum Streptophyta; class Magnoliopsida; order Caryophyllales; family Droseraceae; genus Drosera; species Drosera spatulata. The sequence continues at coordinate 10,333 of JAOVYX010022634.1, forward strand.
TCTTACCCCTTTATAATAACATCCTCTCAAAAATATTTAACACTTATTTTGAAATTTACACACTAACTTATTTTTGAAATATCTTAAAAATACAACTGCTACAACACTGGGAGTCTAGCACCTCTCTACGTACCCCTTGCTCTTTTTTGTGTTATTATGTATTGTATATTAACCAATAGAGGAGGTTGTGTGCTCCTTTTATAACCAATAAGAGCTTCTCCATATCGTGTAAATAGTCTCTGTATTTTTAAATTGTGGTGCTGGCCGATTGCGGAAAAATCAATAAAACATATGGAGCGGTGAATTAAACAAAAAGAGATGAAATAGATAGTGTTTGTACTAAAATCAAGCATTTTTTAATGGGTCAAGGGTTTAAAATTAGGTCTAACATCACTAAGTCAAATATCTATCACAAAGAAACAAATGACATGAAATGAATGAAAGTTCCCTTTTTTATATGATCATGTCAAGTATATGACAAATGGTGAATATTTACTATATATATATACCTACCTCATCAACAAAAAAAAGATAATTTTTTCTTGGACCCAACTTTGCAAGTTTTATTTGCGAATTCTTAAAGACCCCTACTGACTTAAGCATCGAAGTCGATCCCCGAAAAAACTCCTCGGACTCGACTAACCGGTCTTGTTGTTTATGGTTTGTAGGTGGAGTGGGCATGGACCAGGGCCCAATAACATACTTCCCATCACAAAACACCTGGGCTCACAAACTCAGACCACTTTACTCGATTTTTACTGCTAACAGTTTGACGTCCACCGTGGGGACCGGTTTGATGACTCGAAAAAGTCACAACACTAGGAATACCGAGTACATTAAGAGCACTAACAAAACCCAACCCGACCTCTCACCACGACATTCTGCCATGACTGGAGTTGCGCAAGGTCGGGAGGAGGAGGTCTAAGGGCCTCAAGCCCAAGGACTAGTCACAACCGAAATGTTGGCTGCACTACAAGTGCAAATGGAGAACCAGAACCTAACTCTGATAAGGACGCTGACTGGTCTAATCAACCAAAGGTTGTTCCCGTAGGAGGCAGGACCTAGTAACTAGAACAATAACAACTCGGTCCCCAAACAGAGAGCACCCGTTCCTAACAACCCGTCACCCGGAGACCTTCGACATCAACTTAATCGGAACCAGACGACCAGAGAAGGAAGGGACGGGATCGAGGGACAAGGCTAGTCGGATAGGACATTGAAGAACACTTAAGAAGTCTTATAAATAGTAAGCTATCGGGGAGAAGGTCCCGAGAGTAGGAAGCAAGGGGAAAGGAGGTTCGAAGCCCCCAAGATGTAACCGGGAGCCTGGAGAAGAAAGTGATGGAGCTGGAACAGCTCTTCTGAAAGATGAAGGAGTTTTCCCAAGACTCAAAAGTAATAAGGGGTGATACCGGTTTTAGGATGAAAACTTCTTTCACCGAGGAGATCAATTACAAGATACCACAGGATGGATTCAAAATGCCCAGCTATGAGCCCTATGGTGGGAGCGGGGATTCGTTTGACCACGTGCAGACCTTCTGGGCCTCTATGAACCTAAGTGGGGACAAGGATGCCATCATTTGCAAGGCTACCCAACCACACTATGGGGTCTAGGCCGGTTTGGTTCAATTCTCTAAGAGCAGGTCCATCAACTTCCTCCTTCGAAGAGCTGGCGAGGGCCTTCACCACATAATATGTAAATAGTCGAGGATCCAGATAACCTCGGAACACCTCTGTGAGGTAAAGCAAAAACAGAGGAAGAGTTTGAGGACCAATATGCAAAGGATGCAAAGATTCAAATCTGAGGTGGTGCAGGTCAAGAATGCTGAGGAAATTCATAACTGTCAAGTTTTGATCAAAGGTTTAGAAAACGAGAAATTGACCAACGATCTTAGCCGAAAATTCCCTTAGAAGTATATGACCCTGATGGCAAAAGATCAATCAGCACATGGCAGCCGAGGCAGTGATGGCAGCCCAAATTCGGTTAAACAAACCTAACTGGAACTCCTCGGGAGGTGCTAATTGAGGTGATGCCTGGCTCCGCGATAATGATAGGACTCGACCCCATAGCCAAATGGAGAGTCAAAGATACCCTCCTCGAGGAGAAAAGAAGAAAGACAAAGCCAAGAAGAAAGGTCCCACACCCTTGAATGCCTTGAAGATGGAAGTACTGTTCATAGCCTGAGCAGAAAACCTATTGATAAAAGAGCCCGAGTAGCAACGGTTCTGGAGGAACAAACGGGATACCACCAAGTACTGTCTGTACCATCGGGATCATGGACATGACACCGAAGAGTGTGGATATATCCGAGATGCTATTAAAGAGGTAATAAGGAAGGGAGCCCTAAAAAGGTTCGTGACAGATCGAGAACCTTCGAAGGACCGATCACCGCAAAGACTTAGGGAAAGGACCTGTTCCCCTCCAAGACAAAATGGAGAAGTCAAAGAGCACCTAAGAATCAATGTCATATCTCGGGGGTTGAACCCCCTCGAATATAGTGACAGTCCAGGGTTTGATGAGCCGAGCGTCTCGCATGAATCCAGAATGAAGGGGAAGAGAGCTTGGGATAACCAACACGTCGAGATCGGGCCAGAGGACGGAGCAGAAGTCACCTTCCTCCATGATGATATGCTAGTCTTGACAGTTCATATTAGGGATTTTGACGTAGAAAGGATCCTAGTCGACAGCGATCATCCACAGACGTCCTATATTATTCCGCATACAAGAAAATAGGGATGAGCGACAAGGACCTGAAACCATTTAAAACACCCTTGGTCGGTTTCACAGGAAGGCCAGTCTACCCGAAAGGGTATGTTACCCTACTAGTGGAGCTCGAAGACGATATCACTAAAAGGACTTCCTCCAAGATGAACGATTTCTTTATAGTGGACCTCCCCTCTGCCTACAACGGAATAATCGGAAGACCGACCTTAGTGGGATTAAAAACCGTCATCTCCCCATGCTATCTGATCTTGAAATTTTTGACCCCCTGTGGCGAGGGGGTCATGAAGGGAGATCAAAGAGAGTCCCAGAGGTGCTATGAAACGATCATAAAAAATAAGTACGTCCAGACGCAGGAAGTGTTCCCCCTACATCTTGAGCCCCGGGATCAGACTGAGAGCTCGAAATCGGTGGAGGAACTTGATAGTGTCCCCCTCCCAATAGGGGCCACCCTCAAAGAACCTGATCGGGGAGAGTTGATACAGTTCCTGAGGGAGAATATAGGTATCTTTGCATAGGGATCGAAGGATATTCCAGGAGTTGACCCGAACGTGATAACACACCAGCTATGTGTCAAACTGGGAATAAGGCCCTTGAAATAAAAGAAGAGGAGTTTCGCACCAAAGAGAAACAAGGCAATTGCCGAAAAAGTAGAGAAGTTGCTGAAAGCGGGCTTTATCAGGGAGGTCGCATACCCGGATTGGTTGGCGAATATGGTCATGGTGAAAAAGATGAACGAAAAATGACGAATGTGTGTGGATTTTACAGACCTCAACCGAGCTTGCCCGAAGGACAGCTACCCTCTCCTCATATTGACCAGTTAGTTGACTGCACATATGGGTACAAGCTTCTCTCCTTGATGGATGTCTTTTTGGGGTACAACCAAATCCAAATGGCCCTTGAAGATGAGGAGGAGACTTCCTTCATCACGGAATGAGGGATCTACTGTTATCGAGTCATGCCTTTTGGGCCAAAGAATACGAGGGCAACCTATCAAAGGCTGGTAGATGACACTTTCGGTCCGCTATCAAGGAGCACCATGGAGGTGTATGCCGATGACATGCTCACCAAATTTTTGAAATAGGAGAAATGCTTGAAAGACCTAGTAAAGACCTTTGACATTCTGAGGGGCTACCGGATGAGGCTCAATCCAGTTAAGTGTGTCTTCGGGGTCGGATTGGACAAGTTCCTCGATTATATGATAACAAGTCGAGGCATCGAGGTGAACCCGGTAAAGGTTCAAGCTGTTTTGGATATGAAACCCCCCTCAGACCAAATAGAAAATACAAAGACTGACCAGTTGTCTTGCCGCACTCGGTTCCTATC
>JAOVYX010022635.1:0-43112 GCA_035668315.1 Drosera spatulata
TATGGCATATTCTCACTTATGAAAAACCCTTTTGGTTTAATCTTAGGATGACCGGTGTCCTGTGGATCATCTATCACAAGGACCTGGAATTGCGGAGTTGAGAGAGTTGCTGCACCGACATGTTGAGGAACAGAGACGGCGTATGGCCATCGAAGCATGTAGCGGGGCAAATGCTAAGATGGATGAGCTTGAGAATGAGTTATCAAATATCGTGGGCTTGAATGATGTTAAGTTGCAGTTAAGGAAATGGGCGAAAGGAATGCTTCTTGATGAACGACGAAGAGCCCTTGGACTGAAAGTTGGTGCACGAAGACCGCCTCACATGGCATTCCTTGGCAACCCTGGAACAGGTGACTCTTGGGTTAATCTTTCTAGAACATCCTGTTTGTTTATTGTGCATTGGCATATTGCTTACAGATGGAAAATAGAAAAAATCACTCTTATGTGAGACTGTGCCTCGTGGATATATTCAGTGGTCTTTTTCAGATAAAATTTGGGCAGTGAACCTGAAAGTATTCGCAATGATATATTTAATGCTTGATATCTGAGCTTCCCCCTGATTTGTGGTTTGATGTCGTAATTTTTGGACAATGGAAGAGTAATGCATACACATGGTACTCTTTCTAATTTTCTTTTTCGTGCTTCTGGTGCTCATACAAGAATAAGATGAATGTAAACGAGATGAAAATGTTAAGATGGATGTGTGGATATACAAGAATAGATAGAATACGAAATGAAGTTATCAGACAGAAAGTGGGTGTGGTTCAAGTAGAAAATAAGATGAGGGAGTCACGACTAAGATTGTATGGTCATATGAAACGCAGACCAGTCACAACTTCTGTTAGGAGATATGAAAAGCTTGGGAGTTAAGCACATGTTAAGAGAGGACGAGAGAGACCTAAAAGAAACATAAGAGAAACCTTGAAGTATGATATGGCCTATCATAATCTTACAGAAGATGATGCACATGACAGATTGGAATGGCGCCGTCGTATTCATATAGTCGACCCCACTTAATGGGATAAAGTCTTGATTTGTTGTTGTTGTTGTGCTTCTGGTGCTCATAGTTGGTATGATTTTCTGTACCACTGCGGATATAGCAGCAGAATTGAGTCATTTTACCTGCTTTGCCTTGCATCATTGGGTTTGTTAGACTTAGTGCCTGGAGCAACTGCTGCTTCAAGTAGCTTTAAATTTTCTTCTGTTCTTTGATAGGAAAAACTATGGTGGCAAGGGTTCTCGGAAAATTACTACATATGGTGGGGATCCTACCGACCAACAAGGTGACAGAAGTGCAGAGAACTGACTTGGTCGGTGAATTCGTTGGTCATACCGGGCCGAAGACCAGGAGAATGGTATAGCAGTCTGTTTCCTTGTTCAGCTTTTATTGCCTCTTATCTGTACAATCAACTTCAAAGAAGTATATGTGGGAGTAGCTAATATATTTCTCCTTGTTTCAGATAAAGGAAGCTGAGGGAGGAATCCTCTTTGTGGATGAGGCATACCGTCTAGTACCCTCACAAAAGTCAGATGATAAAGACTATGGATTGGAGGCGTTGGAGGAGATCATGTCTGTCATGGACAGTGGCAAGATAGTAGTCATATTCGCCGGATACAGTGAACCCATGAAACGGGTTATCACTTCCAATGAAGGATTTTGCAGAAGGGTGACAAAGTTCTTCCATTTTAGCGACTTCAGTCCCAATGATTTGGCCAAGATCACCCATCTTAAGATGCGTAGTCAACCCGAGGGTAGTTTACTACACGGCTTTATGGTACATGCATCCTGTACTGTGGATGCCATTGCATCATTGATCGAGAGAGAGACCACAGCAGAGCAACGTCGAGAGATGAATGGCGGCATGATAGAACCTATGCTGGTTAATGCCAGGGAGAATCTGGATCTTCGGCTAAGCTTTGACTGCATTGACATGGATGAGTTGCTGACCATCACGTTAGAGGACCTAGAGGCAGGTATACGGTTGTTGTCCAAGTGAGAGGCGACTTTGACGCCATGTTCAGTCTTGTGGTTAGACCTAGTTGACAGGAGCATTCTTTCAAGCGAACTGCGATGGAAGAGTGAATTCAGCGGCCACTGTAGGGGTTATATCTGGTTTGTGCAGGTTTTTGTTGGTCAGTAGGCATTGCTTCCACAGTACACTGATTGCAAAATATGGAGTGTGTAGACTACATCAGGGTTCGGAGCTTGCTCTGTGATGTTTACTGGGTGCTGATTTGCTTATATTGCCTCTGTATTCATTGAATTTTGGTAGCCTCATTCAAATTAATTGATTGATAAAAGCGTGTGTTTCTTTGTCTTTTACATCCTTCTTTCGAATCTCTTTTACTAATGCATGTACGCATCACCATGAACCTACGCGAACGAGACTTTTGGATTCATTTCTCTTACGCTTAGAAAGTATAGTGTGCCAAACTTAAGTGGCATATTGATTGAATTATCACTCGTGAGTTGAGAGTATCATGCCTGAGTTAACCACAGGTGGAATGATCTTTGTTAGTACATGACAGTTCGATGATATCCAATTTTTCTTTTTCTTGGAAAAGTGTGCATCATCAAAATCCAGCGGACTCATTTTCTATCTTCCCCTTTTTCGAAAGAAAACCCAGCGCCAGTTTCTCCATCCCCTCTCTTCATCGACTACGTCGCCGCCTCATCACTCACTATCCGATCACCGCCTCCGCTCCTCCCCGACGCTCTCTCTAGCCTCGCCGGAACCCTAAATTGCGGAATCCACGAGGCTGTGCGGAGTCGCCGGAGCCAATGCCGATTGCTGATTGTCATCGAATACGTATAAATTTCTGTATTGTGTTTTGGTTCTCTGTTTCTGCTTCTTCTTCTTTTTTTCCTATTTTTTTCTCGTGGCATCGGTTCTGTTTCATTGTGTTTGAGACTTGAAAACGCTGATTATGTAGATTGTTGTACTTAGATGTTTTGTGTTATTGCTTAGAATCTTTGTCCATGTGTTGGGATGATGAAAATGCGATTGTCCATGATTGAACAATCACTTCCGTGTGGTATTAGAAACTCTTCTCATCACTTGTTGGTTTAGACCCGCGTGAAATGCTGGTATCCACCCTAGATCAATCGTCCAGGGGATAAGATTTTTCAGGAATACATAAAAAACGATTGTTACTAGCATTCCTCAAATGGAAACGGGAAAAAGTAGCATTATCTCTAACGCCGAGCAAATCCAAGTTAGGGTTCCTCAAATAGCATTGTCATCGAAGCAAACTATCCCTTAAGAAACCATTAATTCAGCTCTCGTAAACAATGGATACTAGTTAAACTGAAACTGTGCACAATACTAACAACATCCACCTGAACGCATGAACAAGCGAAGTAAAGTTACACATAGGGTAGCACTGGCCTGTGCAAGTTGTACATTGTTTTTTTGGAGTCATACTATTAGCTCGTGTTGTTTCTCTTGCTCTTTCATGTAATGCTTGTTTTGCTAGAAAGAGGTGAGAGATCTTCACATTCTCAAGGAGTGCTGAAGTTTACCTTTATCGCACAAGTCATTGCCCTTTTGAAGATCAATGTTTCAATGGGATTTCAGTTTTCTACCAATGCTCCTTGTACGCTTATTATCCTTGGAACCCTGTTAGAGACATTGGAGGTGTATATGTTGAGGGAGTGGAGAGCAAGTCTCAGAATATCCAGATTCCGGAGATGGAAGGATTATCTAGTAGCCACATTTTCAGTTTTCCTAGAGAAAATTATGCAAGTGTGAGTGAGCAGCTGGTTGGGTTAGTTTTTATTTGCAATGGGGCGCTACCCTGGAAAAGACACCTTTGGTTCCGTTGTTTACTGTGTATATGGATGGAAGCACTTTTGTTTTTGTAAACTCTCTGACGGAGAGTCTTCTCATTACTTAGACAGTGATTTTAACTTCCTGATTTTTGCTTCCAATGAAACCTACATGTGGCCGTGAGGAAGGGTAGGATCTAAAGCAGAAGATATAGGACATCTGATTGAATAGTTTTTCCTCTCAAAGTTTTTTGTTCCTCTGTTTAGCTTTTGTATGTGTTTGGTTTGTTGTTCCAACTGAGTGAAACTCATGCTTTTCCATTACATGCGTCTTAAATCTGCGGTTGCAGGTCAATTAAAAAGCTTTCAATCAATTGCAAGATTTTGGGTGGAAATGGATTGCTCTGTAATTGTATCTGATTTCTGAGCTAAGTCGGGATGTCCTGTGATCAGCATCTTATTGGGTCAGTATGAAAGAAAATCATATTAGATAAGCTCGTGTAGAGTGCTTACTGCTTACATGGTGTTGTGAACATTTCAGTGAACTGCAGTTGACTTCTGACTGAATCGATCGTCTATAGTTACCATTGGATTTGATTAAATTCGTGTTCGTGGGCGTAGTTTTTCTTCTCATGAGTGCCACTTATTGCTAAAACTCCCAATTCATTGCCAGAATTCAAAATTTTACACGCCTTTACTTTTTCCACTCAATCAAAATATTTGTTACACATTAAAGTAGTTCACCTGCAGGTTCTCTGAAGTTCCGTCAATTGGAGACTAAATCTGAGGTTATTGATGGGAGGAACAAGGCGGTAATGGTAGCACTCAGGAGGGGGAAAAGGTGAAGTGAACATTACACTAGCTATATTATGCCGGAGTGATTACATGCCCATTTAGCACGATGGAGGAAGATGTTTCTCTTGTTCTCTATTTCCGATGCAGTTGATATTGCCCTGATTTATGAGCGGGTTTAAGATGGCACTTGATTTCCATTTCTTAAGATATCCATGATGTGCTTCCAATGCTTACCAGACACTTGGTATTTTCCTCAGTCCTCGCATTGGAAGCTATGTTGAGGGATTGGAAGGCAAGTATCAGAATATCCATATGTCAGAGATGAAAGGCTTATCCAGGAGCCACATTTGCAGTTTTCCTTGCGGAAATTATTCAAGTGTGAGTAAGCAACCGCTTAGGTTAGCTTTTATTTTGCAATGGAGTTATCCTTGGGAAAAAAATAACAAAAAAACTTTGGTTCCCTTGTTTACTACAATATTGGACGGAATGGAAAATCTTCTCATTACGTAGGCAGTGATTCTGACTTCATGATTTCTCTACTATGAAACCTACCTGTGGCTGTGAGGAAGGGTAGGATTTAAAGCAGAAGATAGGATAGATTATATAGGACATCTGGTTGAATTGTTTTTCCTCTCGCAATTTTCTGTTCCTCTGTGTAGCTTTTGTATGTTGTTTGGTTAATGAGCATTGGTTTGTTGTTCCAACTGACTAAAACCCATGTTCATCCATTGCATTCTTCTTAATACTGTGTTCCAGGTCAATAAAAAGCTTTCTATCTATGGTAAACTTCTGGATGGAAATGAATCACTCTCTAATTGTATACTGATTTCTGAGCTAAGTTGGGATATCCTGTGACCGGCGTGTTTTGATTTCAGTATGAAAGAAACTTATACTGTTAGATAAGCTCGTGCAGTGTGCTTACATGCTCTTGTGGACATTTCAATGAAATACACTTAACTTAGTTGATCATCTATTGTTACCACCGAAGTCGAATGGATTCATGTTTGTGGGCGTGATTTCTCTTCTCATGAGTACCACTTATTGCTAAAACTCGCAGTTCAGTGTCAGAATTCAACTTGTTACATGCCTATTTTTTCCTCTGAATTAAAATATTTGTTACCAAAAAAAACAAACTACATCTGCAGGTTCACTGAAGTTCCGTCAATTGGAGACTAAATCTGAGGTTATTGATGGGAGGAACAGAGTGGCAATGGTAGCACCCAGGAGGGGAAAAAGGTGAAGTGAACATTACACTAGCTATATTATGCGGGAGTGATGAAATGCCCATTTAGCACGATGGAGGAAGATGCTTGTTTTGTTCTCTATTTCCGATGCAGTTAATATTGCCCTGGTTTATGGCCGGGGTTTAGATGGCACCTGATTTCCATTTTAAGATATCCTTGATGACCTTCCAGTGCTTACCAGACGCTTTACACTTGGTATTTTCCCGGGTCCTTGCATTGGATTCTTGTGCCTGGGAGTTTGTCAATTGGAACTGCAGTTAACTGGAATTTTCCCGGCAATGTTCTGTTGAACCAGCAGCTCCGTTCCGATGAGACGTTTGCTATGCGGATGCTGATTGCTCATTGAAGGTATGTGCACATGACCGACCTTGCAGCTGTATCACATCTGCATGTGATCATGTATGCGTGTTGTGAATGCTGCTCTTGGAGAAATATAATGACCACTGATCCATCTCTTTCTCTTCAATGATTCAGGTATTTGCATGAGAAGAAGCAAATCAGGAACCAGACACAAAGGGTATGAGGCGAATCTTCGTGCTTTTTCTCTTTTGTCATTCTTCTTTTCATTCTGGAAATCCTATGCTTGATCGTTTTCCACGTAGAACCCACTCCCTTGAAAGTGCTGTTGAAGTTGTACGATTATGGGACCAATCAATCTCTGTAATGTGTTTATTGATTGGTAGTTCGTCCAAGTTCGTCCAAGGGCAGGTGGATCGGATCAGCATTTATTTTCCTTTTACATGGATATTTTGATAATAATAGCACAATGGCTGAAACATCAGAAATTTAACTTAATACATCAATTTCTCCTGATTTCTAGGGCACCATATGGTCATAACTCATTACCATTCTTTGACTATAGGAAGATCAGTTTTCCCGATTAAAGTAGTTCCTTCAGTATTAGTTGCTATACCGATGATGCCTAATGGTTGTGAATCCTACTCTACTGCAGTTTTGGTGGCTGAGTCCTTGATCAGTGATATCAGTGCTTATGATTGTTTCGTTTTATTTTAAAATTCAACGCTTTTGGTGAAATCTGTAGGAGGCTAAATAAAGCGAAACACGCTCGGGCCATGTGCAAATAGCGAGGTACTATCATCCTCTCATTACCTCTGCTTTATTGATTTCCATGACTTGTGCTTGAAGAATAACGTGCATGACTATGCTCCCCGATAAAGTCTATTAAAGAACATCAAGATGCATAGGATATCCTGTAATAAAGCAAATGCACTTTCACACGAAATTATTTGCCGGCCTATTGAGTCAGCCTCTTGGGGGCGAGATGTCGGTTTAGATGAATTTACCATATCATGCTCGAGATCCTGTTCACCAAGCCCTTAGTGTTTAGTCAGTCATTATCCTACGTGGGTTGATATTCAAAGCAGATCCAGCAACTGTCTTTCCACTTCGTCCTTTTCTCCTGACAAGAGAATGATCAAACGATGGTATGGTTCTGGTGTTTGTCATCTTCGCCTTTATAGTATTCCTGTGCGACTTGACTTGGTGTGTCGTGATAAGGTGATAGAATGAATCTACATAACGACCTCCATTCATTTTGCTTCCTTCGATTTATCTCTTCATGTCGCGTTCCTGATCTCTAATCATTATTTTCTTCCCTCTTTAAAGGGAGATTCTCCTTTCTTTTGAAGCGCCATAAAAGAAAAGGCAGATTCGCCATTCCAAATCATATCTTCTATCTATCTGTATCCTTTCCCTTTCCTGCGCTTTTTTTAGTGCAAGACTAAGGACTCCAAGAAAATGTCGCTGACACTCAGGTCGTCCCTGCATAATAGATTATTCCCTTTTAATAGATGCTCTTAGCAAGAAAGAAATTGTGTGCTTCCAATGAGTGCTATCAATTCTTCTTCTAACCATATGATCCGAGATTTGATATTTTTCAAACATATCAGAAAATAATCTTTCTGTAGTATTGGACTGCAAATTAGTTCGGTAAGCTCGAGCTCGGCTCGTCAAAAGATCACTCAAGTTAATTCAATTATTAAATGAACTAAATATGAATAAAATATTAAGCTCGTTTAAATAAACGAACGAACATGAGTAAAATCTTGCTCAACTTATCTCGTGCTCAAGATCGGCTCGATTAGTTCGATAAACGCTCGAGTAGGGCTTGATTGGATAAGGACTCGTTAAGAATTCGAATTGTATATAAAATAAGTTCTATTTGTATTTGTGTATTAAAAAATATATTTTTTTTAAAAATACTACTATCTCTGTCCTAAAATATAACGGATAGTTTGATTCGACACATAAATTTATGTGTGTATTGAATTTTTGTGGGATTTGATGAAAAAATCGAAACGGACGATTAAGCTACACTTTCAGTAATCGAAAGGCTCAGAATAAGAGTTATTAGTATTTTTAATGATAGTGGAAAGTAAGTGGGGTTTATGAGAGAAAATGAGAGAAGAGGAAGGAAATGATAGATGTATTATAATAGATGGTGATTTGTTTTGCTGTTTTTTATATGTGAAAATGTTACTGAATATGCTACGTTGACTATATTTTGGGATAACCCTACTAGAAAATTATGGTCTATAATATGAGATGGAGAGAGTATTATATATTAAAATAATCTAAAATATTTCAATCGAGATAAGTTCAAATGAACCAAATCCTAAACGAATCTAATGAGTTACTTAACGAACGAGTTTAAGGAATCGAGTTTTTAACTAAACAAAACGAACTGAACTTGAACGAGATAACAAAGTAAACAAGTCGAATGCGAATAATCCCTGTTCGCTCAAACTCGACTCGATTACCACCCCTATATGTTACAATAGAGAACATTCCATTGTTACCTTGGCCTTTACTAGTGAATCAGGTGGAAACAGTCGCAATTGTCTTTATGTGCCTCATGGGCACTATGATACGATACTATCAGTGTGAACACTTGGGAAGTTCTTACCATCAATGTTCTATTGTAGTGTAGCATGAGGAGTCAAAAATAGTACAGGAGTAGATTGCAGTGGCCGTTTCGATTATAGGAAAATGTCAAACCTGGAAATGAGTATGCAGCTCTTTAATGAGCTGAGCTCAGTTTCCTTATTGAGCTGAGCACAACAGCGGTCGTCATTGGCTTTATTATTTCTTGGTTGGCTCAGAAAAACTTGATGCGTCGTATATGTGGATTTCCTTTGTTGATAATGATTTCTATACGTTATTGGATCAAGCTTTTCCAGATTTGAAAATTGCTCCAAAAAAAGAAAACTGTATTAAATGCCAATAAATGGCAGGGCGGATATATTTTTCCAGAAATAATCTTTTATTTTCTTTTTTATTTTATTTTGAGTTTTACTCCCTCTGACACAAAATAATTATAACAAGTAAACTGTGCGCATTTATCGAGATAAAGTTTGACTTGCATCGCGCGACGATCAAACATCATTTTTTTGAAAAATTATCGTGAAATACTAATAATAATTTAAGTTATATATTACAATCTGATATTGATGGCATAATTTTCTAACGTCGTTTAAATGTAAAACAAAATTTTTTAAAATACGTATTGAATAATATAAAAAATAAAAACGTTATAATTATTTTGGTAGGAAGGAAGTAAAACATTATCCTGATCTAACCATTAGGCGTTGTTTTAAATATTTTTCGTTTTGGGTAAACAGGGATTTGAAATCGTTTATCATCTTTAAAATTGGATGCAAGGAGGAAAATATCTCCCAAATAAAATTTTGAAACTGATTAGGAAAACATGCAGGCGGAGCCTCCGCACGCAGAGTGGCGTGGATAAAACCCAATCCTCAGTTTTTATCTTTTGTTCGTTTTTTCTGTTTGACATGAATAAGTGGAGGTTATATGTTAGTAATATGATGGATAAGAGTATGAGACTTTATCATATTTAAATTACTAAGTTAATTAATAGTCTTCGAAATAAAACGGTCCGAGGCATACGGAAGTTTTTTATCAAATGGCTACTGATTACTGCTAATCATTGTTTGTTTGGTAAATAGATTGAAGTATTGAGTCGGTCCTATGTCGATCAAAATACGAAATTAGATTCCTTAATTCCGTCTTATAAAGTAATTATAATCTCGAGATAAACCGTCTTATCTGAGATCTAATCCTATCCTCGACGCAAACCCATTTAGTTAATTTGTCGCAGTGTTTGTTGGCCATGCCCATTGTGTCCATTTGCATGCATCATTTCCCTTCCTCTTTCTATAGGCATACTCCAATGTTTCCATCCCTTTAACTTTTGCATTTCTTTGCTTTGCCACTACCCTCTCTCCCATATCACACAATCCACACTCTTCCCCTTTTTCTATATAAATCTCATCTCAATTCTCCCGATTCTCATATCACACCCTGTAACCAACTCTCTCCATTTTCCTCTCAAACAAACACACACAGAACCGTTCTATCAATCCAAAGCTGCAATTGGATCATACATCAATGGAGGCAATAGAACTCGATCCTCATCATGTCCCCGACCCAAACGATCCATCTCGGCCTCGAAAGAGGTCGAAGATGAATCGCTACGCCCTCGCTTGTGCCATGTTGGCGTCCACCAATTCCGTCTTGCTCGGATATGGTAATCCGAATCTCGTCGTTACAGTTATGTTTTGATTTGTGTCATTGTCTTGTTTGTGTGATCGATGATCATGCTGATCAAGAGAAATGAATTTAGATCTTGATCATGTGTGTAAATGTATTTGTGGATAACGGGGTTGAGTTGTTTTAATTAATTTTCCTGATGAGTAACAAAAACAATATAACGCAGATATCGGGGTGATTAGTGGTGCTGTGCTCTTTATCAAGGAGAGTCTCCACATCTCTTCCACGCAAGAGGAGATCCTAGTTGGCTCCCTCAACGTGTGTTCCCTCATCGGTTCCCTCGCCTCCGGCAAGACCTCCGACTACATAGGACGACGTTACACTATAGTCCTCGCCGCTGCCACATTCTTCATCGGCGCTCTCCTGATGGGCTTTGCTCCCTCCTACCCCTTTTTAATGGCCGGGAGAGTGATAGCGGGCATTGGGGTCGGTTACTCCCTCATGATCGCACCTGTGTATACATCCGAGCTGTCCCCGGCTATGTCCAGAGGCTTCCTCGGCTCTCTGCCGGAGGTCTTCATCACTGTCGGTATCCTTACTGGATATGTCTCCAACTACGCCCTCTCCGGTCTCCCACACCACCTCAACTGGCGCCTCATGCTTGGACTGGCTGCCTTACCTGCTGTGGCCATTGCTTTTGGGGTGATCGTGATGCCAGAGTCGCCTCGCTGGCTTGTCATGAAGGGGAGGCACGGTGAGGCCAAGAAGGTCCTGCTGAGGACCTCGGAGAGCGAAGAAGAGGCGGAGTTCAGGCTCAGGGAGATCACTCATGCCGCGGCTCAGGCCAACTCGGATTCCGTAGATGGCTCCTGGCGTGGCCAAGGTGTCTGGAAGGACCTCCTGTGGCGGCCCTCGCCTGCCACAAGACGGATCCTGGTGGCTGCCATCGGGATCAACTTCTTCATGCAGGCTTCGGGAAATGATGCTGTTGTATATTACCTGCCGGAGGTGTTCAAGGCAGCGGGGATCAAGAACAAGAGGGTGCTGTTTGGTATCAACGTGATCATGGGCACATCCAAGGCTTGTTTTGTGTTGCTTTCGGCCCTCTTCCTGGACCGGTTTGGCAGGAGGCCGTTATTGCTTCTGGGTTCGACGGGGATGACGGTCTCCTTGGCGATATTGGGCATGGCCTCGAAGTTTCTCGAGTCGGGTCACAAGCCCCTGTGGGCGATTGTGGTGAGTGTGATCGCGGTCTGCGCTGATGTATCCTTCTTCTCGATAGGGCTTGGGCCCATCACTTGGGTCTACTCGTCGGAAATCTTCCCGCTGAAGCTCCGAGCACAGGGAACAAGTCTGGCAATATCAGTGAACCGGCTGGTGAGCGGGGTGGTGTCAATGACGTTTCTAAGCGTGACAAATGAGATATCATTCGGGGGCATATTCTTCGTGTTCTCGGGGATCATGGCCGTTGGGACAGCGTTTTTCTTCTTCAAGATGCCCGAGACAAAGGGGAAGACCTTGGAGGACATAGGGGCGCTCTTCGAAGATAAGAAAACGACGAGCGTAGAAATGGCTGGGATGTGATCACTTGTATTACGATGCATTGTACAGGTCATCTGGTTAATTAGCCAAGGGGAAATGAAGACAGCATGAATCAGTGGAATGTGAAGTGTATGTGTTAACAACCAAGGCTGTGTATTCACGTAGCAACCAAAGGCAAAGAAAGTTGATTCACTCTTCTTCTTGTTTTGTGTTTTGTGTTTTGTGTTTTGTGTTCTGTGTTTTTTTGTTTTGCGATATCTACGAGTTCAAAAGGGTCTGTATATGTAGGGGACTTGGTGTTACAAAATGAACTGAAAATGGATGTTTGAGTTAAATATGTGGACAGCCTCCCCTCTTTGTATCAGTAGTGAAAGTAGTACTCTATTACAATGCATCGTGTTCCGTTAATATGTCTATGACTTTCGATTCAGGGGCCGCAGGAACCAAAACTAAATGGATCTTTAAGCGCGTCCAATGCTAACAGGGGAAACGGCATAGTAACCCACCTGTATAACATTTTACCAACTCATTGTCTTGCGCTGCTCGTATTAGATATGCGGGGATGCCAAAGGGAGTACCTAGACGACGTCTGAACAACTATGATGTACACCGTAAGAGCAGGGTACAAGTTAAGACACCGAATAAGTGTCGTAGTAGGATAGTTTGGTCATGGACCACGTTTCTGTTGAGATATGCAGGAGGTGACAAGAGATGCTATGGTATTAGTATGTGTTTTTGAATTAGGTACGATTCGGATTAGGAAGAGCAGGGAGTTTATTTTAACATGTAGTATTCCTGCAAATCGGTCACAAAATGCATGAGGAAGAGCAGCAAGTTCGTTTTAAAGTGGAGCGTATTCTTAACATTGATGATCTTGTACTCTCTTCATCATGGGATATTTAGCAGCAATCCAGTGTTCTATCAACCCAGGACGTGAGTTGCGCAGATACCCCGGTGTTGATGCTTCGGCAATCTCACATTGTGTTGATCAGGATAGTATACTTGCGGTGATGAGCAGTGCTGCGACGCCTCTATTTGTCATTCCTCTTATTGCTGTTAAAATGTGTGATCGTGCTATTGTTTTTCAGTCCTGTAGAACTTCCTTCTATGCAATTATTGATACTCCGTGTCATCTGAAATGTGCTTTGAGATCCTAGCTAAAACATAAGTTTTCTTTTGTAAAATCCTGGTTTTTTCAGATTCCTAATCCAGATCGTGTGTCGTGCTTTGCATCTCGCTCTTTTGCTCATTTTCGTTCTCTATGATTAGGGTCAGGCTGTTCTCCATCTTCGACAGATTCGAAATCCTCTAAGTTTATCCCTGACTTGCCACTGTCTTGACTTAATAGCACTTGATACTTTGCTTTATCCCCACAGTGGATCCATCTATTTTTCTGAGAAAGACTATCACTACCCTTGTGAGTTGTGACTCATAATTTGATGATGATAATGCAAAGGCAAGATTCAAGATAGAGATTGCGGAGCACAAACTTTTGCACCTACACTGGGCACTTTCCACTTTATTCAAATCATCCTCGATGGTATATTCCAGTCTGAATAATAATTAACTTTGAATCACATGTTTCCACAGAGACCATTCTTCAGACGATCTCTAATCTTCAAATCTGAGCTTCACCTGACAAGAACACAGGAGTTACTGTACATCATATTTATGGCCGGGATTTATGTTTACCGTTTACTTTTCACTTTGGTTAATGTATGCCAATGATACATACATCTGATATAATATCAAAGAAACATCATTGTAATATATGAATTTCGCTTGTCTATTTGAATGAATAGTACGTATTTACATGTCTATTGTATGATCGTTATGTTGTACAAGTACTTACTCGTTAGACCATTACTGGTTAGTCTTCATATTTATGGATATGATAATCCAGGGGTTACTACATTTGAAATGGAAGATTTGAAGAGAACCCGTGGAGTTGGTGAGGAGTCGGCACCATGAATCCCTAAAAAATATGTCAGAAGCTGGAGTCAGGAAATCTATGTTACCCGCATAAGGGCAAGGGAAGTATGAGCTCTTTTCCTCTTTGTCCCCAAGTTCAGATTCAGTCCTAGACTTCCTTCAAATCATTTCTTACATTTGCAGCGACTACGCTCAGCTTCCCATCCCTTATCACACAATGTGACTTATATCACGAACCGAAATATATATTTGATAGCAACATTATCCGGCTCCCTTATGATTTTGTCCTGCCTCTTCCTCTGATCACATTTAACTTACATCACGGATTATACAATCAACTTTATCCATAGAAGTCCTCGTCGATGGTATTATTAATGAAACATGTCACCTACGCAAATGAATCGTTATACCATTATACAAACGAGGGATCAAAGTTGTTTAACAAGTGTGAAATATGTCAAGATGGGAGATGAAATACTTATTCGGAATAAAAAAATGCTTGACTTTCATTATCATAACCAAATAAAAGTACAGAACTGTCACTTAGCTCTTGGTGTGTCCAAGTGTGCTTTGAAGTTTGAATCTCAAATTCAAAATATTTTTGAATTCGGTGATGATGTGTTTTGAGTTGTTGGAAGCTTCTCATGATTAGGAGATGCTCTTCACTCTGCTTGAAACTTGTTTTCTTTCTTCTTTTTTGTTAGAGTGAGAACAATACTAGTCCTTTGAGATGCGGGCCAGAGGAGCCCAATTAGTAATGGGCTGAGAGCAGCACATTTGCATTCTTGGACCTTGGCCCGAATTTGTCCGATTGTATACCGATGCTTCGAACTAGACATTCGCATGTTGACAAACAAAACATCAAACTATCGATCGGACTCTCATTTTGATTTTTGAATGCCGAATACTAGTTGCTCGAAATACACAAGTAGTAAAATAATTTTTGATAATCCTACTGGTCGAATGTGTCAAACTGTTATATTATATTTGCGGGTTATTCTGTCATTCGGTCGAGTTTTTGATAACCTGATAGCAGGTTATAACAAGGGGTTTTAAGTTCGATCCGCCACAAAATGACTTGTTGAATCAACTTATGTCTATTGTAGCACATTCAATATAAATACTCCCTCCGTTCCATAAAGGATGCAATTGATTGACTTGACACGCGTATCGACACAAAGTTTGGCACGCGTGCAACAACAATTAAACGTAGTTTTTTTTTATAAATTTATGGTGAAACATCAATGGTCGAGTAAGGTACGTATTTCAACCTAATACATGTTGCGGGACGATCAAACGTGATTTACTATGAAAACAAGACTTGTGTTCATATATATAAAATAATACAATATATATATATACATATATATGTTATATCTTTTGTAGGACATGGGAGTATAAAAAACGCCTGGCCTGCACAGGACTGGGAATTCGAAACCGGAGGAAGGTAAAAGGTGCATAGGAAACCAAGAAGAAAGCTACAAAGAAGATTTGGGAGAAGTCAATGGTGTAATATGTTCATCACCAACTCTCACAAAAACTCTATTTCAGCTGCATTAGCTTGTCATCTTCTCGACAATGCATCATGTTATTGATAAGTAATCGCATCACCTGAGGGTAGTTAATGCCCCGAGAATTGTGATATCCTCTCTGCTTTGATCTTTAGTTGATGACCCATTAGACTTTGAGTTTTAAGAGCATTATAAATTCAAATATCAAACTTGATCAACACATACTCTTTCTCTGAAAAGCATTGCAACATTATCGTCAAATCTATTATCACACTTCTCTCGATCGAGGTGCAGCAGGAAATGTCTACTCTTAGCTAGGTGCGTGCATATATGGATGTCTGGTCGACGCCTATATGATGCCTTGATATACATGTTAAAAAAGAGATTTGGGTATTTCCGACTGTGCATGTGGTTTCAGATCGCAGGGGGGCTTTGCTTTTCATATAGGGAAATGTTTCCTGCATTATTGTGTTTCAACAAGTGTAACAAAACTTGAATATATCCTACTGTTAAACCTTTGTTCTATATGGCTTAGACTATTTGAAGAGACAAATTAGATAGAATCCCATTTGAATTTTGAAAACTACACACATACATATGATAGTAGTTAGGTTAGCAGCAGAGTTTTGTGTAAAAATGGACTAAAAATGGAAAGAAAAGCCAGTGCTTCAGCTCTCCCCATGGATGGTCCCTAGCCTGCTATCCTCTTTAATTGCATGGCTCTGTCATCTTAATTCATACTAACAAGTTTTCGATTTTTGCATGAATTGATGATGATGTCGTTGCCTGATCTCTCCATTTTCTAATGCTTCAGCTTTAATTCCATTCTAATCATGGGAATTGATGTTCTGAAAATTTAACCTATTATTCTTTCGTCCCAACTTATATACAACAATTTGAACAATTTATGTCCATTGAACGAAGTCAAACAAAACCAAGCTTTGACTCATTTGAATGCATGAGTGTAAGTGTAAGCTCAAGCATATGACTAGACTATTTAAAAACGATACTCGAAACAAGGTTTTATTAAATTGAGTCAAACAGTTCGATCATCATCATGTTCAGCTTACTTATGGACCTAGAGACAGACGAGAGTAAATACTCTATACATTTCATAATATATACAATATTTTTTTATTGTCCCAAGATATTTGTAAACTTTCTCTTTTAGTAAAATTTTAATTAAAAAATTCAAATAATTATGTTTTCTTACGATACGTCCAACTATCTTTTTTCTCAATCGTTATAGTAAATTTTAATATCTCTAAAAACTTTTTTCTTCATCAAATTCTATAAAAATTTCACACACGCATAAATGGTTATACAACCCGTCCCATAAAAACTGTAATATTAGCTTAGCTCTGGGATAAAGTTATTCAAGTTGCGAATCGTCCATGAGACGATCAACTATCGTTTTATGTAAAATTATCATGAAAAAATAATGATAATTTAAATTATATATTTCAATCATAAATCAATGATGTAATTTTTTTACATTGTTAGGACGAATAATAAAATTTTTCAAAATACATATTAAATATTATAATGATGATGTAATATTGATTTATTATGAAACGAAAGAAATAAATAAAGTGGGATTTCTCGGATAGAAAGACTAGGAGTATTTTTCATATCAGCAAGGAACCTCAATTACACAGTAAACAACATCATTCCGACCAAAAACAAGAAAACGACATCACCAATTCACAAATATTTATACCCACCAAAGTCATCCCATTCTCCTCCAGTCCTCTGCCCTACCCTTCTTCATCATCATCCTCACCCCACTCTCTGCCTCCCTCTCATTCCCTGCAACAAAAATGGCAGAGACCAAAACAACCACAACTAACCTCAAGCTCCGCTTCAACAAAATCCTCTCATCATTCACCTCCTGCAAATCCCAAAACATGATCCCCCAAGTCATCTCCCACCAAACCCCAACTCAACTTGCTCACATTCACAGCCCTCTTCTTCTCAACAGAAACTCCGATCAAAACCCTTTCGTTTCTCCGAAATTGTCGAAACCCTATGCGGGGAATTACCCCTCGTTGTGTCGGCCGAGGTGTCTGGAGACGTTCGATGGGATGGTGAGAGACAGTGCTCGGTTTCGCCACCTTGATTCTTATTACCATTACTCTTTGCCTCCTTCTCGCTCTCGGAGAATCAAGTCCTCCTACAAGGAGAGGGAGAAGACGGGGCCGAGGAGGAGGAAGAAGACGAGGACCCATTTGAGGAAAGGGAAGAACGGAGATGCGTTTTCGATCTTTCCTTTAATCGGGTCGTCGAACGGTGAGGATTGGTTCAGCAGCGACGACGAGAGGGAGGACGACAGGGAGCCCCTGTTCTCCTCCTTCTCGTCCAAATCCTTCTCCGTCTTCTCCTCCGATGATTCCGACTCCAATCATCCACCATCAACCCTGTTATCGGCCCCTCGATCAAGGTCCTCTAGGGGAAAGGGTTTGGATAATGATGACGCAATGACTCCATTGAAGGAGAGTGGTGGTGAAGTGAAGGGGAGTTTCGCGGTGGTGAAGAGATCGTGTGATCCGTACAACGATTTCAGGAAATCGATGGTGGAGATGATTGTAGAGAGGCAGATGTTCGGAGCGAAAGAGCTTGAGAGGCTGTTGAGGTGTTTCCTGTGTCTGAATGATGAGTGTCATCATAGGGTTATTGTTGAGGTTTTTGCTGAGATCTTGGAGACTTTGTTTCCTCACGTAAGTAGTGGCTATCATGGTTGATGATTCATCATCTCCTTTGCTTGACGATAATGATTATGTTGTAATATTGGCTCTTTGTTGCTAGCTAGTTTAGGGGAGGAAAATTGGTGGGCAAGTCTTGTTGCTAATCAACTAGTGATCTTGAAGCTAATCTAGCTTGTTTTGATCCTTGTTTTTCTCTAACCCTCTCATGTCGCTACTGTAGTATCATCCTTATGAAGAAATCCATGTAATTTATATCACGGTTTGCTTTGAACCCATGACATAGTGTTCCTTTTTCCTTATTCTTTCCCATCCATTTTGTCTTTGTGCTGTTTGTTGGTTACTTGTCTTGGCTTGTGAAAGTGGTAAAACATGGGAGCTGTGAAACCGTGGAAGTGATGGGAACCCATAGGATATGCTGTGGCCACAACAGGAAAGAAAAGAAACAGGGGATAAAAATGTGAATTCAAGAGGTGAAAAATGGATGATGAGATAAAAATGTGCAAGTTGATTGTTATTGTGAGAGAATTGTGCTCTGCAAAATTGGATAAGAACGTGAGCAATGGGCATGGATTTTTGAGGGATCCACGTACATCTATTATGGACCGTCTCACTGTGTCTTTTCTTTCAATTTGTTCGTACTTCAGCTATTGACTCAAAGAGATTGTGAATTTTTCACTGGAGCAAGCTGTGTATATGACTTGTTGAGATACTACACACCACTCGACTAATGCAATGGGCTAGATAAGGGCATAAGCGATTTGATACGTCAAAACATCGACATACCGAAAATAGGATTCATTTGATAGCATAGGATGTGAACTACGATAAGATCAACTTCAAATTGATCATGCAATGCAACCAGAGATTGTCATCATGAACTCAAAATAAAACTGGAACAAGGAACCATGTGTGCATGTTGTATCAAAACTCACAACATGACAGTGAAGATATGGGATTTGCAAACAGGACAAAACCATCAAACACACCAAAAACAAAGCAAAAAGAAAAAAATCTCACAGACCACAAAAGGTGAGAAGTAAAAAACAGAGCAAATCTTTCCTGATAGAACTGTAATCAACCTAAACTGTTCTCTTCCCCAAATACAGTAACAATAATAATCCCATGATAGATTTGTTTCATGTCGAGGGAGCAAACACACGATTCGCATTGTATCAAAACAAACATCGCCATGTCGATGAATGATATCTCAACGCCAAAGAAAATGACATCTCATCGTATTAAAAGCACAACAGGGAACATATATGGAACAAGGGATTGCATGTAGTACTAGTTTTTTTTCGCAAGAAAACAACAAGCATGAACACAAACAGGTTTTCTTGTTTCGGAGACATTTGGGGATAACTGGGTTGTTGCTATGTTTTATGCTCTGCATATGAGGTTGATGGGTCTATGTGGGTATATGTCCTCGAGAGAAGAGCTGATGGTGTTGATGTTGTGGTACCAGTGTTGTTGCTAGCTATGTATCACATGCCGGGCGAAACATTCTAAAAAACAAGGACACAATCTAGTAGCAAATTAATGACAGGAGTGGGTAAAGAAATCAAAATGTGTTTCCAACCTTAGTTAATCTTGTTATACTGAGAGAAAACTCAACAGCAGCAAGGAGTAATCGAGGGCTGGTGTCCCTATGAGAAGATGAAATACGAAAACGAGCATTCTTAGACGACTATTATAAACTTCTACTCATAATAAGATATCGCGTCTAACAACAAGCTCCATCCCTCAATCCATCTTATCCCTCCTTCGTTTTTCCCTTCCCCTCTTTTTCCTCTTCACAATCTTAGCTGGTTGTTGTCATTGTGCATCTGTGGTTCCTGTTGCTTTCTAAATCAATGCCAGAATGTTTTGGGTTCTTGAGCCTGGCCTGCTCCTCTCCTACTATCTTACCCCTCCTTTCTTCATTTATAGTCTCATATCATATCTTTTCTCATACCTGTGATTAAGCAGTTGTGTATGGGTTCTATGAGCTTTCTGTGTGTCATTCATTCTCCATACTTTGCCTCATCCTATTTGCCATCTTGTCTTTCTCTATCAACCCTTTTCTGTCTCTGGTCACTGTCTATCTGTTATGCAGACGCAGGAAGCTTGGCTCTTGGCTCTATTCCAATTGCTACTACCCCTCGGTGCTTAAGCATCTAAAACATCTAAGACAGCTAGTTAGGTGTCGATCATAGCCTTATGATCGACGAGTGAACGGAGACCTCGAGTAGGAGTTCTTACTAACGTGCATAATGTGCTCACACCCATGTTAATTAGGATCCACACGTCAAGTGAAACCATACATGACGCAAGATTGTCTCAGCAGTCAATACTCATTCCGTTACGCCAATATCGACTCTACTAATATCAACCCATGAGACTGGATTCATTGAATAGAGGCTTATTCAACCATCGTATTCACCTGAGAATGAGCTCAGCCATGTTTTAGCAGAAGCTTGGAGTGATTTCCGCAGCTTCTCCACAGAAGCATTCCCATACCCTAAACATTCCCAAAGCATTTCAGCCTAATAGCAAGAAACAGAGCATCTAGTCCTAGTTCATGTCCGTGGCTATAATATTGTAACCTTATAGTCACAATGATTCTAGATATGCATATTATTCATCCCCGTTCTTCACATTCTACAATAATTCAACCATAAGTTCAGCATTCTACACCATATTCACATTTCACATTCACTTCCCCACGAGCCTACCATGTATTTACCCCTTGTTCATTGATTCGACCATGACATAGAATAAGCTATTGCAGAACCAAGAATATAAGAGCAAATAAATCGACAAATAAAACGTATCAAGCGAGCAAACCACATCCATGAATTAGGTCGCAAAACTTCAGGACATGTAGTATGTACATTCTTAATATGTAGTTCACAGAATAAAGGAGTCCTTGAATACCTGGTATTCTACTTCAGGGTTCAAGGATCCAATTCCTGCATCGCAAGCCTCAACCGGCACCTGAAAATTGCATGGTGGTTACCACACAACAAGATGACTAAAATCACATAGGAGTATTAAGAAATGTCTTGAACGAGAAAATTGATCGTTGAAATAAACGGTTTATAAGTTGAACTGAGGGCACTCCCCTGCTCTGAACCAGCGGTAATATTCCCCCAGTCTCCACAGTTTTAGAAGTTGGAAAGATCACTACTCTACCCATTATTCACCAGCACCAACATCTTGACCAAAGACATCCGTTTGCTGCTTAAGTACTTAATACCCTGATCCAGATGATCCATGTCTTCCGCACGAAATATAATCACTGATCAGAAGAAACTAAGACATTATGCTCATTAAGCCGCTGCTTGAAGTGAGCTAGCTGCTTCTGCAGCTTCAATATGCCTGCAGCCTTCTGTGAAAGGATGGAATTCAACTTGAAGATGTAGTCATCGAGTGGGTTCCCAGGTTGGTCAGCTTCGTTTAGCAGTTCCATCTCCTGCACAGACAGATAACATCTCAAGTTGGTCACTTCAATTACTTGTGAGCAGGTCATTATCCACAGACAAAACGATAGCGCACCTCTTTGACAATATCTATACTTTCCACAACCTCCCTTCTATGGGCTGTGACAAGATCCTCCTCCTCCTATGACAAATAAAAGCAGACCCTTGATTTCCTTGATCAGTTACAAGCGAGTAAAGTGAATTTGGAAAAGCAAGGGTTTCTTACTTTTAACAGTGAATTGAGATCATCATCGGGAGTAAAGTTAGTTGTGCATAAGTCAGCCACTTTCTTTTCCTTTGCTTGTATCCCACTTCTCTTTGCACCATCCTCTGTTGTCACTGCAACTGCCGGATAGGACTGCTCCAGCTTCTTGGCATTCCTCGATGGTTGCTTCTGTAGTTGAGGGAAATCATCATAGTAATCACGGCTGTGCAGACTTCTGAAACTTTGGTGGTCTCTCTGACCCTTATGATCGGTTACATTGAGAGGAGCAACATAACTGCCTTCTATCCTTCCATTTGCACTAGTATCGGCATCAACAAACGGTGGTTCAATTCGTCCAGACAAGCCAAATCGGTTTGTATCATCCGAAATATCATGTGTGATGCCCTCACAGTTCATTTGAGTCACAGAATCTCTTAAATCTGATGCTGGCAATAGATGGTCTCTCTTCGAATTGCTTCCCTTGGACAAACTTTTTACCCTGTCATCAAAATTGTCTCAGAACTTTTGTTGAACAATTAAGTTTAACATCCTCTCAACCATTTAGATGAAAGATATACCTGTCCGCATATCGGAGTGTGTTAAGTGTGTGTTCGCAAGATCCGGAGCTTGGAGATATACATGATATCATCACCGTCCGTGAGTTTCCAACAAATGAGTCACGGAGAACTTCAGTGAGCTTGCTGCCTCGGAAAGGAATATGATTTTGGTCATTGTCAAGGGCTCTTATGCATTCTTTCAAAGCTAATAAACTTTTGTTAATTTCAGCGCCCTCCATCCTGCGATTGAGTTGAAACTTGATTAGAATTTTCTACCATTCATCATCCGCACAGAATAATGTCATCACCAAGCAGAAACAGAGAGATGATATCTTTCTAATTTTTTGCTCATTTTTCTTTTTAATTTATGTTCATTATAGAGGAGAGAGAATGGAAAACCATGCAGGTGTTTTCCATGAATCCATTCTGTGATAATTTAATGTAGAGCTCATAGGTTTAATAGATTGATGAAAATTGCAAACATGTTAGGTGTAGGCCGGGCTACCTTGTTTGTTTATCATTGTCTGTGGTATCTGCGCCTCGTTCACTTCCTGCAAGGTCTATGAAAGATAGTTTTCCAACGACTCGAGGAGGCTTTGATTCATCGCCATCATCTGATCTCTTGATAGTAAGCTGGAGCACAGCATGTGATCTAGAGGACTCTTCATTCGCGCCTGTTGTGCCTGTACTTCTTGTTGCAGATCCTTTCTCAATTAAGTCCTCGATCATCCCAGCATCCAGTACCTTGAATTCTAGGAGACCAACTATGCAGACCTGTTTTTTTCCATCTTCCCTGATGAAAAGGCTCCTGCAAACCACATCTCCGATTCAATGTCTGCACCCACAAAAATACTTCTGCCTGTCTTAAGCAACAAGAGATAGGAAGTCTTACTTGCGAGCATTAAGTAGATCAAAAAGTTTCCCTCCATATATCTCAAAGAAACTGACGAACAACTGGAAACCTTGACTACGGTATGAGCGATGCATAAGTTGTAAGATATCTCGTGATGCTCTCAGGGGCAATGGTTGCATAGTATATGTCTTTCCACTCCCTACACAAGAAAATAAGACAAACCTCAACCTTAAATAGTTCAATCATAGTCACAACTCAACTGGCAAAGCAGAAAACTCTGCTCCCCAACGGTTTGGATTTCTCATTAAAACACGAGCATAGACAAACACTATGCAAAGTTTCTTTTATCTGAAGCTACAACCCTCAACATCCATGCCATGATGAGAAACTCGAACCTCTTTAAGATATTACCATGAGAATATTTTTGTGAATCGATCGGCCTGTAGTCAATTATATGAACATTCAAATTAAGAGACTCACCTGTTTGCCCGTATGCGAAACATGTTGCTTTGGTTCTTTGAAATATCAATGGGATAATGGGTTCCACAGTCTCAGCATAGACCTGGATACAGAAAAATATCACAATGAATCCAGTAGAAGCCTCGCAAAGTATTTCTCATGAAATCACAGTTTTCCATTACACTTACCTCATCATTTGAAACATATTCATCAAGGACAGCATCAAAAGTAAATTCATGCTTTTCCACGTATTCTGTGAGATCAACCTAGAAATGCATAGCAGACAGATCCCATATTGACTGAGTAAACCATGCTAACGAAGACAAAAACAAACCTAAAATTAACTTTGAACAAGCCACGCTATAAGCATGAAAATTCACCTTTAACTTTGTTTCATGGACAGTCAGTGAACAACTAGCATTTGGCTCGATGGTTATGATATCATTTTCTCTCCTGGACATTTCCTTCTTATTAAGTGGTCTCTTACGCACCTGCACTCAATGTATCAGGGTTAAAACAGAAGCTGGAAAATGGTAATGTAATAAGCAAGCAAATGCCTCTCCAGAGACCTAAAAGCAGTCAAATAAGGCACGGACTATTCCAAGTTTAAAGGGAGAAGAACACATAAAATGCATCTTCGACTTAACTAGTGATTTGTAAATAACCTTCAGCTTTTGCTAACTTTCATGCAAATGTTTTATCATTCAAAATTGACAAGCAGCAAAATCTAAGAGCAAGTTTGTGTTCACAGCAGTAACTTACCACCACCTTGATCTTTGCCACAGAATTTTGCTTATCTTTATCAGAAAATGAGTTTCTATGGAGATGATTCTCAGGCAAGCCGCCATCTCCCTCAGCTCCTTTGTTGGTAGAAAGGTATGTCTGTAAGTTGCAAAGATTCTTGCCATGAGAAGGTTGCTAAAGGAGCGGCATAATACAGACTATGAACATGCAACTACAAAAACCAGATTAGGTAAATAGTAGAACTTCTTCGTATAACAAGGGAAAAAGCAACAGCCTCGAGCATCGGCAGCCTATGCAAAAATGACACCAAAGAAACCATGCTACAAATTGCTGCATATTCTGTGTTGCTTTGCAATTCAGATATGAGAGGCAATAACTTAGCTCGTAAAGTATGAAACATTTGATTATGACCAAAAGATACTACAATGAGCGAATGCGTTGGCATCATTGCATCAACAACTCATCTATCTGCTCCTTCCTCAATGTAATGATCATATCATGTACTCATTTCATCCCCATCGTCGTCATACATCACAACACACAAAGATACTCTCGACAAGAGAAGAGGAGAAACTCGAGACTACCTCGGGTAAGAGTTCAGTCTCCATCGAATGAATATCGAGCAAACCCGGACTAAACACCTCTTCTTTGCCAACTTCTCTCCCGAAACCCGACACTCTACCCAAATCAGACACCACATTCCGATCCAGCATCAGATCAGTCCCTGCATTGGAACTCCTCCGCAACCTCCCATTCCACTTCGAACCAAAACCAAACACGAAGCACACTCAGACAACTCCGCATCAACATCACAACAAAGAATCCAAACAAAATGGAAACAGAAATGGAAATCGCGATAAAAAAAGGAAAATAACCTGTGCAGTTTCCCCTGAAAGAAGCGACTGATCGGCGGCGTAGAAAGCACGGTGATGGTGCGCGCTGCTTGCCGCCGCCGCTGTCGCCGCACTCGATCTCATCCCTTGCCTACCCATTCCGTTCATTTCAAGTCCCAAAACAATCTGGTAACCGATTAGGGTTTTGGTGATTCACAAGCGGCGAACAAGTCGGGGATTTTCAAATCAACAAAATGAGGTACATTGTCGATTCGATCGACGATGGTGGCTGGAGAGTGTGGGTGGAGATGAGAAGCGGACGGCGGCGCCGGCGGAGTCCGCGGCGGCGATGCTTGTGAGGAGTTGACAACAGTTGGACTGACTAGGAGACTAGAACGACGTGCTTTGTTTTTGTTTTTTTGGAATTTTTCAGTGGAAGGATTTGATTTGGGGTGGCGCGTGTGGTGTGAGGGTGGCAAATGGGGCAGACGCGCCGCCGTGTCGGGTGGTTGTGCGGTTTAGTTGGGGAATGGGGATGAGACCGTGTGTACAGCGCGCTTGTGTGTGGATTCAAACGAGGATGCGGTCAAACAAGGCGGGGGTGGGTTGACTGGTAAAATGGTGATTGGGTTACTGGTGAGTGAACAAACAATTGTGGTACACTGGAGTTTGATTTTTGGGCGTTTTGGAGACCTACGTTCCGCCGAACTGAACCAAGAGCGTTTTATTAGCTCAATAGATAAGATAATATTCTAAAGAAAGGGATTCTTTTTATAACCTAATATTGCATAGAAGATGCTTAGACTATCATAGTATTCGAAAAGAACGGATTACATATGTCCAATTTTGATTAATCTTAATGAATTCCTTTTTATTTTTCAGAGTAAAAATAATAGGTAGCGATGACAGGATTTGAACCTGTGGCATTTTGTACTCAAAACAAACGCTACCAAGCTGCGCTACATCCCCTTCAATTGGTTCCGTGATTGTAGCATGAACCACGGAAATTCCTTTATGATGTCTAAAGTTAAGAAGGGGGGAATATGTGGAGCATCATATGTGTGTAGTTTGATAAGTCGAAAAAATAAATCAAATATAATTAAAAGAACTAAAAATAAATTTATTTCATAAAAAAACATCATAATTGTCCAAGACTTTTCATGTTGTAAATCAGTTATGACAGTAAAAAGAGGACGTTATCATGTTGCACTGGTATACATGTTATGACAGGAAGCCAGGAACGTAATCGAAGACCATTCCACCAAGGAGGGTGTAATCCATTGGAGTTGCTGCTTTTTCGAAGATTTATGCATTTGAAGTTTTGATTATTGTTTAGATATGAACTTTGTATGCTTGATGTGTTTGGTGTTGTAGAGAGACTAAAATATCTGGTTTGAAAGACATATAACAAGGTAATTTACTTGGGTTAATAAAATATGCGCGGTTGATGATGATAAACATCACAACTTTTTTAAGGAGTGCGCATCTTCAATGATACGGCAAGAAGAACAGCATTAAATTTATTTCCATATAAGGAAAATCTCAATTTGAAAAAGTTTTTTGGTGATTTATGTTGCGTCCCTCATTCATTATCAATAGCATAGACTTTAATTTTCTGTACATCATGTCACTTATTTATCTAACAGTTTATAGTATATTATGGTACACTGAACAACCTTTTGTTCACTAGTTGTAAGACTTTTAACTATAAACTCAACCAAACAGCTTCCCACATATTATGTACACTGATCATCATTATCGTTGCCGCCAACTACTACTACTTGAAGTTAATTGATGCTGTCGAAGACAACGTCGGAGTTATCGTTCCGGATTCTCTTCAACAATTCTTTTCATTTTTGGTCGATGTTACGCACCTAATCCACCTAGATCCAGTTTCTATTGCAAAAAACACCGCAAATCCCATGTTCAAAAGCAAGTTAACGCGAAAGAAAGGGGAAAGAATTGAGTCCGGATAATGAATAACGAAAGTGTGGAAGATTCAAATGCCATGTCATTTTCTCACCGAACAACGTCCTCAAAATGCGTCAAACATCCTCAGCGTCATTCCTCACTTTGGGGCCCGCACACCACAAAAACATTAATGGCCCACCTCCTTGCTCTCCCAAGCAACCTCCACCGTCGATCACCTTTCATCGCATATCCAATCAACGGCCAAGATTATCCATTCCAATTGTTTCACCCTCCACCACATCCAAAATCCCTTTTGTTTCGCATCACTCGCCCCACTCCCAAAAATAATCCTAGTGCTAATCTCTCTTTTCCCATTTCACCCCCACTCTCGAACATCTTCGCATGCGGATCCAAAGGGCATTTTCGTCACTTAGACTAAAAAAGACAAGGAAATGACTCGGCTGTGGAATCTGTTTCTCGAGAAAACAGTACAGTTTCAAAATGCTTCGTCCAGAGAGAGAAAGTGAGTGAGCTTCTGGAGACATCGGCGACGACGGCGGATGCTCCACGTGTTACTCGGCCGCGGAGCCTTCTGTACGAAATGGTGAGTTCATCCATCGCCGCCGCCGCCGCCGTCTCGGCGTCTCCGGCGATGTGTTGTTTGTTCATTGAGTTGAGCGTTTTGTGTGTGTTTATTGATTGATTGATGTTGTTTGTGGTTGTTTTGTGGTGGTGAAGCAAGTCGTTGATCAAGATGACGAGGACGAGGATCGAGGCGATAAGCAGGAAGAGGAAGGCGACGGAGAAGTTTTTGAGAAAAGATATCGCCGATTTACTGGCTTGTGGTCTCGAGACCAATGCGTATGGGAGGGTAATTTCGATGCTTATTTGTTTTTGATTGATTTGATATGGTTGAGGATTGGGAAGAGGTTTTGATATGAGGATGATTTTGAGGCAGATTTCAGTGAATTTCGCTGATTCGGAGATTTGTGCAGCATTGATTTATTAGGTTTGTTGTGTGTTGTTTTGTTTGCTGTGGAATTGTGTGGTGTAGTTTAGTTGTGGATCTGCAGATGGAGCTCAGGTGTACCACAGGTAGTTAGTTGTGATTATGTATATTGATAGCTCGTTCTGCTCTGTAGATCTCTGGCGAGCGTCTTCTGATATTAGCCTTTACCGTGTTCGTCGAGGAATTGATAATTTGCAACTGTCGACTGTTTAATTAATTTGTTGTCAAGGGTTGATTATCCAATTAACTTGATTTTGGTGAAAGTTGGGGCTTCATTTTGGAAATTTGACAATCTTATGCGACGAGATCTGTTGCGTGAGTCATTTCACACAGCAATTTCATGGTGACATATCACGTAATTGTCTGTTTTCAAATGTATTATGAGGTGAAGCTAACTGCAGAGAAAGATTCCCCTATTAGTATGCCGTTTCTTATTATAGTTTGACGTATTGCTCTTTCATGACATTTTCTTGGGGGTGTATCATGCTTGTTTATTATATACTTTTCTTGATATACGGGTTACTACTAGGATAGCTGTGAGAAGCAGATGTGTTGAGATACGGAATCTAGTAATTGTTTCTTTGTCGACTATTGCTGAAGACACATAACATTTTGTAATAGTCTGGTTGTAACAGATTGGAGGACTTGTGACAGAGCTGGTTCTCACTTCCTGCTATGATTTCATAGACTATGTTTGTGAAATCGTTCTCAAGCAGCTTTCAGTGATGCAGAAGCATAGGTATGACCGCGATTAGTTGATATCAAATGTTTGGTGATTCTTATTGGCTTTATTAATCCTTGTCATATGTTTATTGATCGACTTTTGGCTACTTATTATAGTAGTTACAAGTCAATTATTCTCTTTTAGTTCCTCCTGCATGCAAAACATATGGGTCTTGTGTGGTTATAAGAAGACATCAAATAATCTAAGAGTTGGAAATCAGGAAAAGGACGGTCAAAAAAAATGTGAGAAGTATAAAACATGAAACTATATCTTATGCCCGGTAGAGGACATGGGACTGGAGAAAGGAGAATATTGAAGTCATATTTGCAAAGAACTCCTGCCTGTAAACTGTTTGGTGTGTGTGATCAGACTTGTTGCTATTGTCTGTTGATGTGGGAACATAACATATCGTCCTGATATTCTTTTCAAGATGAGGGATTAAAAAATAGTTTTGAGCAAGATCTTCGAGGCTTTGTTTACTTGTGTATTGCAAAAACTGTTTCATCCACCTGTGAGATTCTTATTTGATGCCTTTTCTTGATGTTCATTGTTCTGTTTTGGTTCATACATTTGCAGGGAATGCCCTGAGGACTGCAGGGAGGCTGTGGCGTCCCTTATGTATGCTGCGACTAGATTCTCTGATTTGCCTGAACTGCGGGACCTTAGAAACGTATTGCAGGAAAGATATGGAAGCTCTCTGGAGTTCTACGTGAATCAGAAGGTACTTATGAATTGAATAGCACATACTGCTTAGCCTTATAAGCTTGCATCTGTGACTAAAAACTGGTTTTGTTGATCATAGCTTGTCGAGAATATAACTCCAAAGCCACCATCTGATGAGAAGAAACTCCAGCTTATGCAAGACATAGCATCTGAATTTTCAACAAAGTGGGATGCTCGAGGTTTTGAGCAGAGAATGTCCAATGCTTCTGTTTCTTGTCAGGTATAGTATCATCGCACTGTACTCATCTGTTTGACTTTGATGATTGTTCCTTCTCTCCCTGACCGTACTTGCAGTTACACCTTTGTAACAAATTTTTATCTTTTGAACTTCAACTAATTAATTCCTTTGTCATCATTCCAATCAAACTAGACTTTTAGATATCTGCCTTCTGTAAAAAAGAGAAGTGGCATGTCTGCACTCCGAAATTCAGTGCACTGATCGAACTCGGCCATTGTATAATCTTTTCAACGCTTCTAATTTTCTGACTGTTGTAGGATGAAGTGATTAGTGTGATATGATCTCCTTTTCTTAGATTTCTTTGGAAGTATGAACGACATCTGGCATATGATAATACTGAAATATTAACTGCATACATTGTATTGTTTCTTGCAGGATCCACCAAAAAATCAAGCTTCCTTGGATGCTGTGGATTGTAAATTTTCAGCTTTTTGTGTTGAGGAAAGTGTTCAGAAATCTGAAAAGGTGCGAGGTTGGGCTAAGAAAAGAAATGAAGTAAATTGCCAATATGGAGGAAGAGAGGATGTGTTGGAAAATAAACATCAGATGCATGTTGGAAAGGACCGGGCTGTTCATGACGAAAATGAGCTGAACAGAAGGTTCAATGGGAAGGAACTGGCAACCAACAGATCTAAGCAACCTTGGAGGGAGGAGACCCTCCTGGGAAGGAAGGAACATGTACTGTCATCTCCGAAGAGGCAAGACATTGTTGATGCTAATGGTAGTTCCGCTCGTGAGATTTCTGATGGGCCAAAACATAAGGCGGATAGTTGGCTGGAAAGAGCAGGTGGAGACAGGGTGCAGTACAGTGCCAAGGAAATCAATTTGGAAAAGGATTCTGGGGTACCATCCTCGAGGAGAAAACATGCAGTCGATAAACGTGATTCCCTGAGTCATGACAGTACAGCGAAGTCTTCCAAACCGTCTACCTATTTGGAAAGACCAGGGTTTCAGAATGGCCACAATCAACTCAAGGTGGATTGGGATATGAGAGTAGCTGGACCTAGAGGGGATAGCCAGAAGGCCTCACCTCGGGGAAAAATAGAAGGGTCGTCGAGTAATCATGGTGTAGAGGTTCTGCCTGCTGTTACAATCTCTGAGGCCAAAGCAGATGGCTCGAAGTCAGATGGTAGACCTCTCATGCCTCCTCCTTATATCAAAGCGTCAAAAGCCAAGCACAAAACTCAGGTGGGTCTGACAGATCCAGAAAGGAGTTTGTTTGTTGGAGATTCTTTGGCTTCTCTGGACGGGAATGCCACTGAGAAGCTTCACAATAGACACAGCATCCATACCAACGAGAGGCATGCTACAGTGCAGGAGAATGCAACCAATGGACATGATGGTCATACAGATGAGTACTATAGAGATCATGACATGGGCAATCCCATACCAAGGCGTAGATCATCTAGGAGGAGGCACTCAAAATCAAAATCATCCCCTGATGGGAATAGCAATGCTGAGGATGAGGCAAGGGTTGTCCGGAGAATTCCCACTAGTAGAAGAAGAGGTGAATCAAGAAAGGGCCTGCAAATACTGTTCGATGATGATCGAGGCAAGATGAACGATGAAGAGGAAAAGATTATAGACAAACTGTTGCTACATTACTCACAGAAGCGCCCAACAGTTGAGCCTGCAGGTCCAAGGAGGCACTCCACAGCTGAATCAGCTGATGCACGCATGTCTTCAGTCGATAGAGCTACGCATCAGAACAACGGAGCTGCTGTTGCAGTGC
The DNA here is from genome assembly GCA_035668315.1 of Drosera spatulata. Taxonomy (NCBI): domain Eukaryota; kingdom Viridiplantae; phylum Streptophyta; class Magnoliopsida; order Caryophyllales; family Droseraceae; genus Drosera; species Drosera spatulata. The sequence goes on from JAOVYX010022635.1 coordinate 31,478, forward strand.
CTCCGCCGGAAAGATCGAGGTCTCTACCCCGTCAACAAGAAACTGTGTCACAGCCAACGAAAGTGTTCTCTCGTGCAGCATCCTTCCAGCCAGAGATGTTAACCCCTGCTAAACACGTGCATCCCAAGCTACCGGACTATGATGACCTTGCTGCTCGGTTTACTGCTTTGAAAAGAAATAAAGAGTGAAAGTGAAGATGAAGTTTACTCATTTGAGTCACAGGTATTTCTTGATACTCATCTAGTACACAAGGTCTTTCGCTTGTTGAGTCCATTCATGGACATGGAGCGCGGTGAATCCTATAACTGGTCAGGTGACTCAGGTCCCTTCCCCTCGACCATATCCCATTAACTATTGAGCAAGCTTGTTCATTTTCGTGGTTTGTGCGTCATGAATCAGGAACTCATACTAGGAGATCACATTCATTTCTAGCTAGGTCACAAATTGGCCAAGTTTGTTCTTTGTTCGTCCAGTTGTTCTGTGACTATTAGGAGTCTTGTACGTTGTATTGAGTTACAGGAAAATGAGGTGCGATGTGAACCGAAAAATATTATGTTCAGTCCCGATGTTCGCATCTTGGATCAAGTATTCATAGCATTCAGATAGGTTACAAATTATCTAGGTCTATTCTTTTCTTGTTTCATTGTTTCGTGGCCGGTATATTGGTGTCATATCTTAGATGGAGTTTATACAGGAAAGAAATACTAGTTGTGCTGTAAACTCGAACGTGTTCAAGCTATAGGTCAGAGATTCATTATTTTGATTGTTTACTTTCATTGTGTTTTCAATTCTTGTGTTCAGTTCCCTGGAACTATTTGTTTCATTTGGTGCATTTCTTTATACAGTATTTGTTTTTGTTTTTCTTGCTCTCCCTCTGTTTATCTGCAGCTGTGCACTTTTTAGATTCCCCAATGAATTTCTTGGTCAAATTGATGCCATTGGTTTCTATTATTTTCCCTTCTTAGAATGTGTTCCTAAGTCAGGAGGGGAGGGAAAAAAAAACACATATAAATGTTTTTTTGTTCAGATCTTTTTAATTTGGGGAGAAAAATTTTCTTCCAACTTATCACTTCATTTTCTTCTCTAATCCTTGTCTCTTTTTATCAAAAATCTTATGAACATAACAAAATTATTAAAATCTTTTCCGTCCACCTTTCTCTCCTATTTTAATCTTACAAACTTAGGGTTAGTGTCTCTGAGCAAATGACTGCAACTCCAATCAAAATGACCATTTTACCCCTCCAATGATCTCAGCACCCTCCAAAATCTCTCCTCCCAATGCCTTTCTGTCCCGTCTGCGACATTTTCCCGCCCAAAAACCATCCATCCAAGTGTGTCCTCGCTTTCCCCTTTTAACAGCCTTTCCCTGCTCCTGTGTCCTTTACCACCAAACAGAATCCAAAGAAGCTGAAAAATCTAACACAGAAGCACAAGAGCAAGAAAAGGGCTATACGGTGAAGGAAGATGAAGGAAACATCGAAGGTGATAATGGGAGCCACGCTGGTGATGGTGCTGAGCCTCGCCATCGTGTTATGCCTGGTGCTCGTGCTCCTCGCCGAGCTCTACTGCTCGGTTTTACTCCGGCGACGACAGCTGAGAACAGTGCCCAAGGGCTCAGTAACGGCTGCCAACTCAGCAGAAGCCGTGGAAGCTCCTGTAGCTCAGGGTCAAGATCGACCACCAATGTCTTCGGCTTCCCCTCTGAGCAGCTTCATCTACCAAGGTGTTCTCGACGCACCGAGGAGCTTCCTGTTCCCGAAACTCCCGAGCAGGCGAGAGCAGCGACGACGAGAGCCTGATGACGTAGAGAACCAGTGTAGTAGGTTTCGTCGCTTTCTTGGTGTGGAATTATCACCGGGATCAAACCCTAGTCCATGCCAACCGAGCATTTTATCCTCGCCCTCTTCTCCCTGTGTGACGGTCGGCGAACCGGGCCCCACTGCTCTAGCTCTGGTGCCGGAAGATGTTGCTGTCATGCCGGGCGGTGTTCGTGAAGTTGGTTCCCGGCGAGGAAAAGAGGAGCTCCTTGTGTACATATCGAACCCCGTGTATGACGGTGACCCAAACGGGCGGTCCAAACGGATCGACGACACCCCATTCGAGACACCCAACGCGTCTCCCTCACGGTTGGAAACCGATGTTTCCTCCAGTGAGGACGAGGACAAAGCTATGCAGGTTGAGAAGTCCCCTTGTTCGCCTGAGGTGATATCGACGCCTCCGCTTACTCCGATGAAGGAGCTTCCTGCAAAGGCTTGTTCGGTTTCTTTGGGCACTGCCGGCTCTCCGGGATGCACCGGCAGTGAATCAAACAGCCAAAATGACGCTTCATCATCAACGTTGGGAACGCCTTGCACATCTCCTTCATGGTGACGTAGCGATCGGCAGATGGAGACGGGAGAAGTTTGGTCCCTTCATGTGGTCTCAGTTGCTGAAGTTTGGGGCTCTCCTGGTATGGTCATTTTCTCTCATTGTCAGGGCAATGGATCGGCCTGTAACATCGATGATAAATGTGCCACATGATCTTTATTACTAGATTGTTGTACTAACTGAATGTATTGAATGTGAGATGGATCATGAGCATCTATGATGATTGAATTCATTTGTACTTTCACTTGAATTGGAGATTGTGAAAGAAAATGTAGTGGAACCGAGCTTTACAATCGTTAGCTTGGCTTTCTGCTCCGGTGAGCTCATTAACTGAATGATTTCAGATAATCGGTTTATCCATAACCTATCCGGGGATAGATCAAGTTCATTCATGAGTTATAAATCTTGATGATGATAGATAAATGATCACCACTGGTAGAATAGTAAAGGTTGTGATGAGTTTAAGTACTGTATATTATTGGAGAGATGGGAGATTTGTAGTAAAGTTTTGGTTGAGTAATGCTTTGATTTGCGGCTTTTTAGAGGGACGGACGACAATCAAAGCTGAAATAATACAGAGTTTGCTTGGTATTAGGTAGACTGTACTGACAAACGCATGAACCCCGAGGCCAGAAAAAAGAGAAGAATCAAGACCTCGAATTTCAGTTAAGGACAAAGCAAATGCTTCATCCGAGAAAAATTCAGCATTTTCCAAGCTGCTTATAACTTGGGCAAAACATGGAAATGGAGTTCCAATTCCCTTGACACAATTTCTCGCTTGGAACTATGACTTATTACTGTATTAATTGATGATAAACTTATAGTACTACCATTCAAGATTTGTCTCAAGCAATTCTTTTGTATCAGTTGGAAGCATATTTGCATTGTCCTCAGTTTTCTTTTTTGCCAAAAATGCTTATGGGATAATAATAAAACAAATGTTTGTTTCTTAACATAAAATAACGTACACAATCTTGTTCTAGGTGTTCCCTCTGTCCTATGTGTATTGAATTTTTGTGAAATTTGATATAAATTTATTTTTTTGAGTGATAGTGGAATTTATTATAACAGTCATGAAAGAAATATTTTGACATTTTATAAGAGAAAAAGCTACTAAATATATATGTTACTCATATTTTGAAATGATCCAAATAGAAAAGTATTGCTTATATTACACGACGGGAGTAATTAATGTTAGTCGATGAACTTATATGTCAATGGAAATAATTACTCTCTCCGTCCAAACAAAATTACAACACTGTCCAAATTGGATCGTTTCAACTAAATTGCAACATTATCATATTTTTTTTAAAAAATTCTTATCAAAATATCAAAACATCCCTATTTTTTATCCTCTGTTTCAAAATGAATGTAACGGTTTGACTTGGGAATTTGTCGAGGTAAACTTTGAGTTGCACCATGGGACGATCAAGCATATTCATTAAAACGAATAACGAAACTCCTTAAAATCTTTAATAGTGCAAAAAATAAAATGTTTCATTTATTATAGAACAGATGGAGTATTTTATATCATATTAACCTATCCCATTATTTTTTCTCCTTTTTTTCTTTTTCGCACTTCTCTCGCTAACTAAAGTTAAAGCGTAGTTTAATTTTTATACCCAAAATCAATATATACATAAATTATAGTGTCTATTAAACTGATTGTAATTTTTTTGGAACAAAGAAAATAAAATAGTAAGAGCAGTCGTAGCAGTGTCCCTAAATGAATCCTTATATATATATGTATATAGAAAATCTGTAAAAAAAATAAGTCACTCAATAGATTCACTAAAGTTACATGAATTCCCTATATCCTATATCTTTAGAAGAATTCTCCATAGTTATTTTTATGGGGAATTAATGACATAAAAATATCTCACTTTTGTTTTTCTTTCTCAATAGATACCCCATCAATTTTTATTTTAATAATTTTGGATAACGAAGATGGGTTTAAAAATGATCCAAATATTATATAATTATTTTGAGATTGAAATTGGTGGGATTTTATTCTTAAAAAAATAATAAAAATAATTAGATTTTTTCTTTAAAAAAGGCAAGAGAATCAAATTAAAAAAAAAAAAAGGAAAAAGGTTGGTGGTACCTAGATGGGAAAAAAAGGAATGAGGTACTTCTTAAGAATTAATTAAGCTAGGTGATATTTACAGGTAATTTTTTTTTATATTTGGAGAATCAAAAATGCATTCTTTAAATTTTTTATATTATTAAAATAATATAAAAATAATATTCTTGTAATTAAGGATAGTTTATAAAATAAAAACAAATGTAAATATTTAAAAATCAATTTATTTTAACTAAAATAAAATCATTATTAGTCAAAAAATTATCATAATATTATAAAATATGCTAAATTAAGATTTATCAACGTCAATATATAAAAAATATTAAAAATTTATTTAAAAAATCGATATACGAAATCTATTGAATGAATAAATAAAAAATTGAATCCGAAAAAAAAAAACTATAATACTGAGGATAGGAAAAAAGAATTATTACCGAACAATCAAAGGGTGCAAGCAGTGAAATGATAATAGTCCGACGGCGTGCTGCGTTCAACTTACGCGACTGAGACTCTCCACTGCACCATGCAGTCTCTCCAAGACTGTCTTGTCTTGCAAGTTGCAACCGTCCGCTGTTGGCATCGTATAATCTCGAAAAATTAGGGTTTCGCGAGCTTGTGTGTTGTCGCACTGTTGCCGTTTTTCGTCATTGATTTTCTCTCTGGTTTGTTCACGAGATGCGAAAAATGGAGGCACGAATCGTACCTCGTTTTGGGAATGATCGAGGGAGATGAGAATATCTGAGGAGAAGACGTGAATGACTCGAACTTGATCTTGTTTTGGAATGAACTGATCTTTTCTCTCTCTCGTGTATTTGTATGACGATGTTCGATGCTCCGATTCTCGCCTTCTCGGCCTCGTCAATCTAATGTGTATTGGTGAGTGATTGGAATCTGGAACTGATATTACTACAGTTGCTCCAATGTTGTGTTCTAATATAAATCGTACGATGAGGTTTAGTTATGACTTTGATGTGAAAGATAGCGGTAGGTACTGGTTTAAATACAGGATTCGATGCTCATAGTGTAATGCTTAGTGGAATGTGAAGCTTAAGCGGTTCTACTTCTATGACCAAAGTTTTCGCAAGACATAGGCAATAGTAAACAAGATCGTGCCAGACTTTATGCATTTCCGATCGTGTGATATTAAGTGGTCGTTTGATGAATATGTTCCTAGAAGCATCGATCGTGTTCAATGCACTTTCTATTCAAACCCATGTTATGCGATCTTAAATCGACCTCCTTGCTTTGCTGATTAGTAGCTGTGATTCCTCTATGTGGAACACTGATCTCTTGCTGTAATTTGCTTTTGTTGTTGTTCTAAACAGGTGACTGGCAAGTATCCCTAGCAAGTATCCTGCAAACCTGGAGTTGATCAGTCTCCTGCTCTTTCTCCGTGTTGCACGGCGGAGGTTGCTTGATCGTCGAATATGTTCCATTCATGGAAATTTTTTTTCCGTTATAGCTTGAGCAATGCTTGCCCAGGAGCATACAAGATCATAAAGATACTAGGGAACATCATATGTCATTCACTTATTTACCTTACAACTTGACATCTTGGCAGAAGCTGAAGAGCGAGCACAGACCTTAACGCTTTTGCTCTCCATGTCATGTTACCGGGCAAGCCATCCGGGGTCTGCTTCCTCCCCAGACATATCCATCGTGATGATGTCTGCAACGGAACGAACCTGGATGCCTCGTTGGCGAGCAAACACAATTCCTGGACGTTCCTCCACCCAAACCGCACCCAGGTGCTGGATTATGTTCTGTTGTTCTTGCTGCAGTAGCTGGAGCTGTTGTCACTGATTGGCGTTGAGGCCGTCTCACCGGCCTTTGATACCATAACTCTGGGAATTCTGGATGGCACATGAGACTCTCTTTGTATCTTTGCTGTTTATGTTTCTGCAGAATTGGTGGTGTAGGTGTTTATTAGGAGAAAAGGCAAGCAAGCAAGGGAATGAGAGGTGGCAAAGGGAAAGGGTAATGAGTTTAATTTCACATGGAAAAGGATTGCTTTCCATGTGATTGCTTTGTGGTTGATTATGATGAGGTAGAGATCAACATGGTGACGGTTATCCAATGTGAACATGTTTGCCAGCACAAGAAGCCTGATAAGTATCATATCCAAAGAACTGATTCCTCCAACGGTATGCCTTCTCTTCACGCCATTTTTTTCCTTTTGTGCGTTAAGTTCAGTTGTGTTTCACTTATATGTCTGAGGAGGAATGTTACGGATAATTGGTTGTGCACGCAGTTTAGGGGTTTGCAGTTTTGATTGTAATAGTAGATATTTCACCAGATCACGTAGATCAATTGAGCATTGATCAAATTATAAATTATAGGGAGAACTTCGAAGATAATAAGAATGCGACTATTGCTAGTTTCTTCCCATTTTTAGACACCGTGGTCGTTTTATTTGTTGGTCTTTGGTGTGCTTAGCATCATCTCATGATAAAAGTATTTTGTTCTGAAGGTGCCGATCCGGCAGTGAAATATGGAATGATATGATTCATATGACTCATCGAGGAATGAGTTTTCACCATGTAGGAAAACAAATCTTTTCCTTCAAGCTTAGTTCGTGTTTGTTGGAAGGAATGTGCAGGGCATTAAAAGCATGGTTATCACAATGCCTGTCTTTTTTGAAGATGACAAACCCATGCTGATGCACATCCTTATCAACTCCATTACTACACTTCTGATCCCTTTTTTTTTTTTTTTTTTGAGTTTTGGGTTGATCCATTTAGCCCAAGGAAGTTGTGTGGAGGTGATCTAAGTTTTTAACCCCATTCATTATCTTTGGTATTCTGGTCTTATGGATAGAGAGTCTGCAGAATGTGCAGCTAATCAGAACTAGTTATGAGACTTGTATGAACGAGATGTGTTGTTATCTTGACATGGTAAATTCAACAAGGGAGTTGTACATCCCAGTTACTGGGTGATTATTCGCACCTTTTTCAATCCAAATGATTTGGGAATGACGTTTGGAATAGCCCAATTCGTTGGTTTAATGTTATGAGAAGTTTGGGATTTGCATTCCCTTCCGGTTAAGGATGTTCTGACTCCAATAGGAGAGGGATCAGATGCTATTTGGGAAACTAATGATGTATCTTATAAGAGCTTTTTGGCTTAATTGATAGTAGTAGCTAATCGTAGATTGATTCTTTGTTAGATATGAAAGTTATCCATATCTTCCGCAAAGGTTTGACCTTTATGAGGGTTATTTGATCATCGACATCAGCTTTGAGACTGGCATTCGAGGGCAATGTGTTGTTTCCTGACATGGTAAAATCTTAGTGATGTACATCCCTGTGAGTGGATGCTAATCTCACTATTCTCAGCGCAACCGGTTTGGGGATTAAAGTTCCAAAAAGACTAATGTGTTGGTTGGTTGAGGTAAAGGATGCTCCAACTCCAAGAGGAAGGGAATCAGATGCTCATGCTGAATCTAGTGATGTGTCTTTTGATGTATTTGTTAGTAGAGTATCCTGGATTGATTCTCTGTTTGTTATGACAGTAATCCATATTTTTGATCTCTCTTGCTGCCTTTACAAGATTATTTGATCGTTATCTGTAGAAAATTTAGGAGATGGTCAGAGTGGAAGGACCTGAACTTCGAACACCTGCATATCGAGGCATGACATGAAGAAGAAAGACGTCCTCATAAATCATAAGAATCAGCACGCAGCCGATTTCGTTCAGTAGAAAAGAACTGTTCATTCGAGTCTGTAAGTTGCCTAGTTCTGAATGCTTGTTATACACCTAAAAGATACCAATTTTAGAAGACTATTTGTTTCCTACCTCACTTACTGTTACCTATGTTTCCCGTGCTTCCTGCTTCAGGTACTCGGGGAGAAAATATGTTATCGACAAAGAATATGAATATGTCAAGTCAACAACTTTTATGGACCGCACTTGAAATGGTCTAGGTCAGCGTGTTAAAATTTCTTTCACCTTTGGTATTGATGACTTTCCCAATTGTTGCTCTTCACCTTTTACTATTAGCTTGAATGTTTGATGCCTTCCCAATTCTAAGTTTCAATTGGGTGATTCTGTGATCTATGGATTATTTTACTGCTTAAGATCAGAAAGTTATTGGTTTGAGAAATTGCTTCAATACTTCACGGCGACAAATGAAACTAATTAAAAAAAAAAAACTCGAGTGAGATCAATCTGGGCGCAACTAACTTTCTCATAGTATATATGGGAAGGATTTAAAACTCCACACTAGGAAGTCCTTGTGTCACATTGAATTGCAATAGTTGACTTCTAATCTGTATCTATATTTTAGATAGTTTTTGGTTCATATCGCGGAATGATTAAACCGCTTTAACATAGCACAGATTTTGTTCATTGAAGTTAACTTTTGAGTTCCGTTTTTTGATATGTCAACAAACATACATAGAGATATGTGAATAAAGCTTTTTAATATACATATTGAATAATACATAGAGATAAACTGTTAAATATGAACTAATTTGGGTTGGTCTAGTGGTGTTCGATTTAACCTTCTTCTTGAAAGTCTCGGGTTCGAATCTCACTAACCTCAAAATGCAGGTTGATCACGCCCGTTGATTTCGGTCAAAATTTTATCTGATATGAGATACACGCGAGCTGATCGAGCTGGTGTGGACATTCTTATCATAACTGTTAAATATGGTGCCCACCCTAATTAATTAAGGATAGTTGATGGTATCATACCATTCTTTCTAGGAAACTGTAATATCTAGTATCTAGAAAAGTTGGTCAGTCAGCAATGGTGGGGGGAGATGCTGATTCCTGGGGGAGAACTAGCTCTCTTGGTCAATACAGACAGACAATCTGGGATGATAGCAGTGGTTGATATTTTCACCAATTAATTATAACTAGTTGCAATTAAGACCTGAAAAATGATGTTAATCTATCTTAGACCGAAATGTGGTCAGGTTTTAGGGGTAAATAACATATGAATGGAGGAGATTATTGACACAAAAAAATTGCTTCATTTTGCTGCAGCTAAAGCCAGAAGAGTTAAAGACATGATTTTAGGGGTAAAATTGCTTAATTTTACTGCTCCAAAAAATAACATATGATGTTAATCGTATTGACACCAGGAATGTGCAACCCAATGCTTGATTCACGTCTCATTGCTGTAAAACGACGCGAAGCTTGTGTGATTGTGTTAAAAGAAAGTGAAGCAGAAGTTAAATTAGACTTGCGCCGAAGCCTTGCATTTTATTATCGTTAAGCCTTCATTTTCTGTACTTACTATATGTGAAATAATATTAGCAAAAATATTAGGTAAAGTCAACTGTCTGTGTGGCGGGCTGTTTGACCATTGACCAAGTAGCTATACGATTGGCTTGCCTTGACTATAAATTGGCAAGCTCATCAGCTTTCTTTCACACAAACACAACTGCTCTCTTGAGACTAACACGAGCAGCTCCTTTGCCTCCTCATTTTCCTCTTCTACTATTCGATCTCAAGTGATCAATAACAAGTTACTAGCAATGGAGAATGGCAAGAAGATCTATCAGCCCCACGGCCTTTTGCAGAGCGATGAACTCTACCAAGTAAATATCCGCGATTTTACGTGCATTTCATCTCGTTTCGATAACGTCCTGGATTCATCATCATCAGTGGTTTTTTTGGTTCATGAATGCAGTATGTGTTGAACACTAGCGTTTATCCTCGCGAACCGGAGATCCTGAAGGAGCTGAGAGCTGCTTCCTCCAGCCATCCTTTGTAATCACTCAGCTTACTCCTACATACCCTTTTTCTCCCTGCTGATATCTAATCTTCATGTTCCTATTCATTCGTGATCTTCCTTGTTTAACGGATTTGTCGATGTTCAGGGCGTTTTATGGGACAGCACCCGATGGAGGTCAGTTCCTGAGCCTGCTGTTGAAGCTGGCGAATGCTAAGAAGACTATTGAAGTTGGGGTTTTTACCGGCTACTCTCTCCTTGCCACGGCCCTGACACTTCCTGAAGACGGTAAGGTCATTGGGATCGACATTGACCGCAAGGCGTATGAGATCGGGTTGCCATCTATCAAGAAGTCCGGAGTGGAGCACAAGATCGAGTTCATCGAATCCCCTGCTCTTCCCATTCTTGACAACCTCCTCGAAGATGTAAGTAACCAATAACTTGGGATAAATAGTGCCGTTGATACTGCCTTGACTTTACCATAGAGCCCTCATAACTAAACGCTCAAAACAATTAAATCGTCAAGATTTGGGCCATGATCACCGAAATGATGATCGAATGTTGGAAACGGTTCATGAACTTTCATATATTATGTTATATGATGTGTTAACTATTATGTACCAAGATTGATCTGTGTATATGTATCTGACGGTCTTGATCAAAATTAACGTGCAGCCGGCGAATGAGGGAGCATTCGACTTTGCATTTGTGGACGCGGACAAGTCCAACTCAGGCAACTACCACGAGAGGCTGATCAAGTTGGTGAAGGTTGGAGGCATAATCGTGTACGACAACACACTATGGGGAGGCACGGTGATCTTGCCGGACGTGTCCAAGGTCTTCCCTGAGCTAAGGAGGCCGGACTGGAGCCACACGATCCAGTTCAACAAAGACATAGCGGCTGATACTCGTATCGAGGTCTCTCACGTCCCTCTGGGTGACGGAATGACCATCTGCAGGAGGCTCTAGTGATCGATGATCTCGAACTCGATGTCAACTATACATATCTACTTGCGTGCTTCTCCACTACCTCTTTGATGTTCATAATCGCGACTTCAAACCAGAAGAGCTCTGGATTGTCGTCTTTGTAATCTTTTGTTGCTTGTTTGACATCATGTTGTAAGTTTATACTCTATTATTGTGATCCATATAATTTTGTGTTTAATAATTAATTGTACTTAATTCCTATTGGTCAATAAGATGTAGTATTTAAAATTTAAGTTATCCCTATCTTTATATTGATGGATCGTGGAGAAACTAACGGGGAGTTAAAAAGATCTCTTCATAAATACTGATCCTATGCCTCCACTGTTAAAGAAGGTGAACGTGATCTCCATCAAACACATCACATAAAGTAACTGACAGTCAACAGGTAGATCGGATCAAGTCGTAATTCAAAGATTGTGTCGATCATCTTCTCATCTTCGTTATGGATAAAGGTATGATGTTTCGACTATGATATTTGTGAGAATCACAAAGTCTTAAGGTCCTGATTGATTAATCTA